>VYZT01026818.1:0-21826 GCA_013400735.1 Pomatostomus ruficeps
TCCCCGTTGGTCTGGTGACCTTTGTAAGCCTGTGCCAGAGGGCAGAGCTTCCTCTCTGTCCCTGGAATCCCTTTGTGTGCAAGAGACCTTGTGTTTGTTCTCCCATCTGCGCACATGGTTGGAATAAAGCCTCGTGGAATTTCCATACAGAGTGCCTTCCTGGATTACCTCTTTGTCTGCTGCAGCTTCTGTGCCAAAGCTATCTGGCAAAACTGTGTGTGGGTGGTTGCAGCTGCATTGTGCCTGGCAGTGCATCGGAAGAGGTAATGCCTGGGAAAGCAGCAGCATTTTAAACACCCCAGAAACACACACAGCAGGCTGCGACAGATATGTATCTCTCTCAAACATGCTTTGGGCACAGGATCCAAAATGAGTGTTTTAACTCTGTTTTATTTTCTGTTGTGAATGCTCAGTGATATTTTATGCTTGCATTCAATTCCTGCTGGTTGATCATGCTTCATGAGTTCTTTAGTAACAGCATTGAGTGGAGTGGTGATTGAGGGTCAGCTCTGAAAATACAACGTTGTAATTGATGGTAATTTGAATTTTCACTTAAGTGACTGTTGAAAGCTCTTGGAGACAACAAAGAGGAAGTGTCTGTCTCAGAACTGCTTTTCTTGTATGTTTTTCGTCGGGTAGGAGAAACAGGTTGTATATTTTCAGAAGACAGTTATGTAACCTGGTAGCCTTTTTTTTCTTTCTTGTGGTTTTGTGATGGCATCTCTACATCTGTTTTGCTGTCTTTGTGATCAGCAAAAAATATGTGACTCAATCTCCTTGGCAAATAAGAATCTGGACGTGTCTTTTCCAGTCAGCTAACTTAACTTTCTGCATTGGTATCCTGCAGATCCTGGAGAAGGCTAAATAAAAGCAAAACCATACAGCAGAAACTGCTTCAAGCATGTGACCAAGAACAAATGAGTTCGGGACAGCAGAAATCGTATAGGTCTCTTGTATTTGAAAGACCACCTTCCCTCTAAGTAGCTGTTAGACAGTTCATTTAGGGCACTGAGGAGAAGATGTACATCATTTGCTATCTTCTGATCATATACAAGTATTTGTCTTCTCCCCTCGGGTAGGATTCTGGTTCCTGGATATTTCAAAATGTAAGGCATTTTTCTTTATGACTTTGGACTTTTCATCGTGACTTTGGAATCAGGATTTGACTTACAGTGACAGCACTCTTCAAACAAACTAATAGACAAAACAGGGAATGCATCAAAGATTTAATCTAAGCTAGTTTCAAAATACTATCAAATAGCCTTTTAAGTTAGATGAGATAAACACTGTTATTCTGGGGGAGGAAAAAAAGATTCAGTTCTGCAACACATGCAGTGCTTGAGCAAAAAGAGAAAGTTTGGGAATTTTTAGGAGAGGTTAGGTAGAGAGGACGTGGGAGAGTAACACTACTTTCAAATATAGCCTCTGTTTTCTCATTGCATTAGTGTGTTATTAAGTAAAAAGATTATTGTAATATATAATTTCTTTTGATACAAAGAAACATCTCTTTTACCTGCAATGTTGAAACTAATCACAGTATTGCTTTTGCTTCCTTTAATAGGTTGCCTTTTTGAAGATGTGAGGAACAAAGATACCTGTGTTGAAAGCTGTTGTCAGATTTATTTTCAGCAGAAACGTGTGCAGATAACTTCCAGTGGTGTGACTTCTAGAAGAAAATCCACTGGCAATACAAAAGAAAATGGGGTGGGTGGGTGTATTCTTCATACGTGAATGTGTTTCAAAACCAAAGACAGATTTAAGTTTTGTATCCGGGTCATTCTTAGATGTCATTCTAAGAGTGACTTGCCTGTCACTCCTCTGACATCCAGCTGGGATGACTGTTCTGATGTCTCTATTCCCAAAAGGAAATTCCCTGTGTATCTTGTCCTACCTTTATCAGTGTTTGATAGCAATGTACATATCTTTAGGAAAGTTCACAACTGATAGCAAATATTTTAAAATGTCATGAATACTAGTGTATATTCTTTACTTCTTTGTTCTGGTGAAGTTAGAGGTCCACCTTTAAAACTAAAAGTCTGTTTTTTGTAAAACTTACATGTTTATCATGTATATTGTTTTTGCATTAAGGTTTACCTCTCTGCTGCAGAGTGAATGAAGACAGTTTCTGCGTTCCTACACCATATGTAGATTTAAAAAAAAATGGTAATGTTTTGGAGGATCAAGGTTTGATGGTTATTTGAAATAATTATTATTATTATTTCAAGAAAAGTTAACATGCCCTTCATTCATTAAATGAACCTAATGTAGGAAGTGATCCTACAAAGTGTTGGACACCTGGGTTTTACACATCCGAAGACAAGTAGCTGAGACCTCACAGCACCTAGTCTGAATATAATTTTTCTGTTATTATTTTAGTTTTCTGTATATTGAAGGAAGAACAAATTTATTCTGACTTTTGTATTCAGGGACAAAATTATGTAGCTCCAAGATATTTTGTCTATGCACCAATGTTGAGTCATTTTATGAATAAAATATTTTTTCTAAATTAGTTTACCATTTGTTCTGCCTAATTTCTGTGACAGTTTCAGCTTCCCAGAGTATGACTGAACAATTTGCAGAGGCAAATCATTCATATCACACCAAAATATTCCAGCTTTAAAATCTTTTTCAGCCTCTTTAAATGACCCCTGTTATTGTTTTGCATGTATGGAGCAATCTTAAGTCAGAGAATTTTTATGTTGCTGAGGTTCAATCTCTGTTGTGTCCTGCCTGATCAGATACTGTGGCCATAAAGAGTTAATCTGCCTCTGGTAACATACATGGATCCAGAAGGATGAGTGCAGGTATTTCACTGGGAGTATTCTGGGAGGGAAAAAGCCATTTCAGAGATTAAATATGAATCAACGCAACTCAGTCAGGTCTCTCTCTCACCTGTAGGAGTTAATGGCTCCCATCATGCTACTATAACGTCAGTGCTGCAGCAGGCTCAGGAAGCAAATCCTGAGAGAGTGCACTGTAAAAGAGAGTGCAGAGCGTACTCTTAAAACATTAAATTTCTTAGCAGCTTGTCCTCTGCCTATGCATGCTTAAAGCTTTTTGTGGTTCTTTTTTACCCTGTGCATTGCTGAGCGGGGTCTGCCTGGGGTGGAGTTAACATTCTTCATAGCAGCCCATATGGTGCTGTGGTTCATGGCTTCAACAGTGGATCCAAGAGCAATATTTTGACTATAGCTGAACTTTCCTTATTTCCCACTCTGCACCCACTTTCCCCAGTTAAGAGGGGCAAGAAGTTAGTGGGGGGACACAGCAGGGACAGCTGATCTGAGTTGGCCAAGGGGACATCCTGTGCCACACAGCATCCAGCATAGCACTGGAAGTGGTGTAGAGGAAGAAAGGGGGAGAGGGATGTCTTCCAGCTTCGTGGTTGCTCAGAGAATACCTGAGCATTGGTCTGCCTGTGGGAGGTGATGAGTTACTGCCTTTGCATCACTTGGTTCCATTTTTGTTTTATTGTTCTTTCTTTTTCCTCTTCATTTATTAAACCATCTTTCAACTCACAGGTTTTCTTGCTTTTTTCTTCCTTTTCTCTGCCCCATCATGCTGGTAAAGGAATGAGGGCATGAGTGAGTAGCTGGATGTGTGCTTACCTGCTGGCCAGGGTTGACCCACTGCAGTTGGAAGCAGCAGTTGCGAAATCACGAAAGGAAAGAGATTAAATCTCTCTGTTCTAGCTGCCCTCCCATCTGGGGACATTTTCCTTGCCCGTGTTCTCAATGGCCAGAGTTGCCTGTCTGTGTCTATATCAGGGGTGGGGCAATTTGACACATTTGGTGCGATTTTTCCCTTTCCTTGATTCTAGCTCTGAGACCTCTACTGACATTTAACTATTGAAATTACTGGAAAATATCAGACCACATATGGTAATATATAATTGTCATAGATGTGTTTCCATTTGAAAATAAGTTTATTTGGCCAGGTTCAGAAAATAAATGATCGTGTGCTCTCCCAAGTACCAGGCAGACTTGAGTTGTTTTTGAAGACAACTTTATTGGGTCTTTTTTCTCCCCTCCTATTTCTTATGTCACCTTTCCTACTGAGCCAGTAGTGGATTTGAAGTGTGGCAACTTCATTTGACACTTTCTTGTAATCTCTCTGCTTTATAAAAGCGAAACTTGGCCTTTGTTATCTTTGCAGTGAACCATGGACTCTTATAAAAAACGGACTTAGATTCAGAAAGACTGTCAACTTCCCCTCATGACTTCTTCCTTGACCCCTGTCTACCACTGCTCTTGCCTCCATTTCTCTCTCTATTGAATAGCATGATATTTTATTTTGTTGTTTGCTTATTGACATCAGCATTTTGAGAAGTAGTGTAAGTGCAAAGTAGAATTGGTTACTGTGTTATTTGCTTTGCATCCAGAATTAGTGGTACATCTTAGTATAGCCTAAATACCATGTTTGGATACCACCATAGCAGAAAGTTTGTTTAGTTTTGGAGTGTTCAGGCAGTATCTCCATGAAGATGGAAAAGCAAGCACCAAGATAGGGGTTGGCCTAGAAGCTGTGCCCTTACAAAATGTTTGGTCCTTCTTACCACTTTCCCTCTCTCCCCAGCATTTTTATCTCTTTCAGTCTGCATCTCTCACTGCAGAAGCTTTCCAATTTTTGCTTTCTGTACTGTCAAGCACGATGTTAGTCCTGAAGTAACAATAATTAATCAAGAATGATGTCAAGAATCCCCAGCTTGCATTAGCTGAGATGTGCATCTTGCCCTAACAGTTACCCAATACTGTACGGCACCAAGAAGATATAAAAATGTCAGCTTTAATTCTAGTCTGTTATTGGATTATAAAGATGGCTATTGCTGAGGTGCAGAAAGCATGCCTGGATGTCAGACCAGTACTGTACTTGCCATTAACAACAACAGACAACACTATTGTTGCTGTCATTAATGGGTCACAGGGCAATTACATTTGTGTAGGCCTTGCTAGTTCTTTTTTAAAAGGGTGACTATCTAACTGGGATTTTAAATAGGCATACCAAATTGAGTCCCAGTGGGGTTATTTTAATTCCAAAATTAGGGTGGCTTTCTAGATTCGTTTAAATCCCTGGTAGAGTAGGTTAGGATAAACTGAATAATAACAACAAATGGGTTAGTCAGAGAGCTGCACTGTTCTTACCCTGTGAATGGAAGGGCAAGTTCTAGCTTACCTCCATCTTACTTTTCTATGTAGAGAAACTTTTGTGTATAAGGAACAACTTTAATTAAAATTTACAATAAATGATTCTGCTCTCAAACATTCCGTATTTAAATGCAAATGCTTTCCAGTAATTTTGTTTTGCTGCCTTCATTTCTTTTCCTCCAGAACATCACTTTGTGGTTTCAGCTTTAGGCTTTGTGTCCTATCATTCCTCTCCTAGCCAACTGCACTCCATTATAAATGACAGGTAACTTGTTTGAGGTACTGCTTTAGCTCATCAACCTCATTCCTTTTCATTTACCTCCATGGGTTTCCTTGCTGCTGTTGAATCACTGTCATACAAACACTGCAAAATCTGCAGATGGACAAATTATAGAGACATTGAGCAACTCTTGTCTTTTGAAACAGCTTCAGTTTATTCATTCAGAGCAGTCTGAATTACCTCATAGCAGACTGGGAATAGAATGCCTGGGAGCATTTGGCGACGTTCACAAAATATCAGGAACTTTTCAGATCCACATGCAAATGGCTCAGTAGCAACATTTGTGTCTTCTAATACCTAATATTCAACATTAAGTGTTGAATAGCATGACATTTTTCTTACTGTGGACAGCAATTGCTGTGTCCAGATCCATGGTTAAGTGCTTCAGTGTGTTTGGCTGGTATTCTCTTAACTATTGTCTCACTGCCACAGGCTGCGTTCCCATCCAGTCATCTTAGACGTGGATTGTGCAGGTCAGTTCTGTGATCTTAGTGATAGATGCTTCTTCTGCCTGCTTATATTCAGTGATGATATATATCAATTTGTCAGTGTAAATAGTAGAAAACTCTTTATTTCAAAATATAAAACATCTGTAAGTCTATCTTACATGCTTCTAATCACTTCCTCAAGACTGCAAAGCATTTTATTATTTACCTTCTTTTGTGACAACTGGCTTTTCTGTAGTGTGGGCAGGATGGCACAGCTGCAGATGAGCTCTACTATGTGCTTGTGGCAGCACCACCAGCAAGGGGCTTGTGAAACAGAATTTACACTTTCATTACTGACAGCAGGTTATTACAGCCCCAATGGGCTGGGCATGTTGTCTTTTACATGTGTCTCCTCGCTTCTAAAACTATGACTGTATCATGAGACTCATGACTTTCCCATCAGCAACAAGGTCATTTTCTCAGCAGTGCAGCTGGGAAAAAAGTCCCTGTGTGGCCATCAACGGAGTTACACAGATGAAGGGCAGACCATCAAACACGATAAAGCTGATGTAGCTGTCCTGACTTTAATACAGCCATTGCCAATTTATATCAGCCAACCATGTTCAGTGTAACAGGAGGGAGACGAAGTCTCTTGTCTTCCCCCATCGGTCTCGTTTCAGAATATAGAATTGAGTTGGCACACAGATAGAAACAGGGCTGACTATATCTGAGGAAAGCAGGAGAACACATCTGGACAGACACGGAGTCAGTTCCATCACTGAACCATCATAATGAGAGGGCTCCGCACAGCTCACAAGTGTCCTTCCTGCAGAGAAAGGACACTGGCTGTAAAACGAGAAGAGGGAGAAAAAAATTCCAGTCAGTCAGCTCTGCATGATGGAGTCCTAGATTAACAGGTTTATTGGGTGTATGCATGATGCAACAGCTCTGCTCTCAACTTCTTTGTCAACCTCATCAAAAGTTTCTGGTTTCTATCTGTGACTAATGGGAAGCATGACATGCAACAATCCAATTGTATAGTTAGTGTGGGCGGTTTGCTCAGATTACTTGACTTGTCCTTTACCAAGCTTTGATTTATGTGGACATAATATGAAAAGGGCAAGAACAGTCCTTTGTCTGAGCTTTGAAAGAAAGTGAGGTATGGGACAATTTACAGCTTGTGCTTTGTTGCTGAAAGGAGGTTTTGTGAATTTGTTGGAATAAATATTCTCAAACACATGAAGCAAGATGAAAATGCACTAAATTAAGAGTGCCTTTTAAATTTATGGCCATTAGGAAGATGATACGAGTTGCTGTTTTAGTTGATTCACAGTAATTATTAAGGTCATATTTTGTGGCTTAGATGCACAAAACCAGCCTGAATGTTGCAACCTCTTATCTCGGGAGCACAAGGAGCAGTGTCTGTTCCTATCCAACAAACACAGCTTTGGCACTCAGGCAGTTCTCTGTGTAGGTAAACAAGGCTGAGCGAGCCCCGCGGAGGACGGGGAACATCACACAGGCTCTGTGAGATGCTGACAGGGGAAAACATATTAACGGCCTGCCTGAAAGAGACATTCATTCTGTCCTGAAAAGTGCTTCTCAGATTGCAACAGATATATAAAGTAACGTCTCGGTAAGCTGGGGGTTTTGGAATTGGCATCATACTTTGCAAATGAAAGCCTATTTCCTAGCCTGTTTTCTTTTCAATGATCACATGAATGCAAAAGAACATCTTGTCGTACAGTAATGCTGATTTATTTTGCAAATATTTCTAGTTACCTGTGGATTTATTAGTGAAAGCATTATAATCTATGCCTTCCTCACTTCTAGATTTTAACACTTGATTAGCAGGAGTCACCATTTGCACAAAAATATATTAGTTTTCCCCAAATTAAGAAAATCTTTCTTTGAAGTAGTAACTAATTGCAATTTGTTGTTGCAGTTAGCAGAAGATTTGTAAGTAAAAAAGACCTCACATGGGCTATTTGGTTTTTAGTGTATCATTTCACATTTTAAAGTGGATTTTTGTCTCTTACTCTACTAGGCAGATGTTACATTATTAGAATTAACAATTTTTGTTTTGGCCATAGAACATAATTTTAAAGCATTTTTGAAAGGCCTGGAATTCAGAACCTGAGAGACTAAACATTTAAACCCAATCTCATGTTATAGATGGCATTCTTCCAAATGGTTCTCTCTCATATGACTATTTTAATGTCCTGATCCACCCTAAAATTGATCAGTTGATTTGATTTTGGTGTTTTTTTGTCCTGCTATCCTTACTGAAAACCTGACCCAGAGTCTCATTCTTCTGATAGGAATCTTCTGGTTTCTGGGGTAAGTGTATCCCTGGCTCTATTGCACCTGTTTGTTGTTGTGCCAACAGCATTCTTTAATATAGGCAGCTTCGTCCCTGGGTTCTTAAACCTTATTCTGTGCTTAGGGAACAATTCTATCTCCCCAGTGTTGATTTTATTATGGTTTCATTCCCAAAGATAAACTTGACATTCTACCAAATTCAATGTCTGTGCCCGCTTGAATTAATCTTCATTGTGTGGGAGTAAGCAAATTGTGTATGAGGTGTGCATCTTAGGAAGGAGACATTAATCCTTTCTTACTTCTTTTGGGGACACATCACTTCATGCATTTGTGAGTGCTTCTCTGTTTTCTCAAGTCTGCAGGACACTGGTGGCTCGCCCCAGATCTTCTTCCCTTCCATTTCCAGCTGTGGAGACCTAAAGAATGCCATTATTCTCTGGCAGAAGAATCCGATTATCTCGTAAGTGCGTGACCTCATGCTTTGTGTGTTGATCCTTTCCTTAGTTTTCCTGATCCTCATCTTTATTTATGATGCTTCTGACTGTCACATCAGCAAGTGTTCTTATAACATTTCTAGCGGACCATGTCACTGTGCTATGGTCACTAGTGAAAATGTTTAATAAGATCAGCTTATAGGCAGAACTACTATCCCCTCAAGCCAGTTACTTCTCTTTTGGGTTTCCGCTGAGGATTTGAACCTTAGAAGTTCATTTCAGACCTCAGCAGGAGTCAGGATCTTGATGCTGTCCTCCTGAACCCTGTGCCAGAACTCATCTACTAAGCAGAATCAGCCCTTCAGCTGTTATTGACACTCCCTGGGCAATACTTGTTCCTGACCATGCATGAAAGACAAATGCTCTAGTGAATGGAGTCCTCCTGCTGTGGCAGAGGGACGTTGGAGTATTATACACTTGAGCTATTAGGTAAAAATTGCAGATTATCTCATTCTTATTTAGTACTGGGTTGCTGGTCCATTTGGGGTTGTTTCATTTTGTTTTACTTTGTTTTGTTCCAGAGTGGTTTGTTAATTTTAATGTTTGGTACAAAAAAAATTGTGATTCTAATGAGCAAATGCTCCTTAAAAAACACAGTGTTACACTCCATCCCTTCTTCTGTGAGTACCAAACGCAGCCTGATAAACTGAGACAAAGGTATTGCAGTGGGAGCAAGATATAGGTCAAATTCCAGTATTGCTAATGGAAAGTGTTGCTGGCCTGAGCTTGGATGGTTGATGTTACAGCTTTGATAGCTGTGTGGCTATAGACAGGGCCTGGGAGATTCAAACTTTTCCTGCCGGAGTGTATAAACTTTCAAAGAGATATTTGACAGACCTTTGACAGATTTGTGCTTTAGTTTTTCCGTATGTAACGTTATTTACATTGCGGGCTAATAATAATGCACTCTATCCTGTGTAAGCTTCTTTTAGCTGCGAGCCCTCCAGATCCATCACGCTGCATGGTGGGACTTTGTCAGTGCTGCCGTATAGGAGAGCTCTGTGCCTTCTGTAGCACTGGCAGCACCTCGCAAGTGTGGCCCACCCGTCCTCCCTGCAGAGAGGAGGTGCAAAGTGCCGTTGTCGTGATCTCATGGGGGTGAGCATGGAGCAGTTGCCTGCTTGTTTTAATCGTATAACCTTCTTGGTGACTCTGTTAGGAGAGGTGAGTGTCAGAAGTGTGCCTGGGAGTGGAAGGTGTTTGGATTTGCCATGGTCCAGAGCTCCTATGTGAGGTCTCTCCGTAAGGGAAGAGGCCACTGTGAAAAGTTTTTCTCTGGTGGGAAGTGCAACAGCTATCCTGAGCCTAGGTTTTCAGGTGTCTTGAAGAGATGACTTTGGGGCCATGGACGTGATTCAAAGCTCCATGAGACAGCAGCACAGACAGCAGGTGTTAGGTCACTGACATGTTTTATTAAAGTCTAATTGGAAGGAACTTTTTTATCTACAAGCTATGTTTAAAAACATTTAATATACATGCCACAATTTTTGCCCTGTCACTACCAGTGTTTCTCAAATGCAGGCTACGCTTATTAGCCAAAGGCTGGTTGGTCTGTCCCCAGGATGTTCTGCATTCCTCTGCCTACCATCACCAACTAGAAATGTTTTGTCTTGCTTAAGCTCATTTCAAGTAGCAACCCATGTCAAGCTACCCTTGTTCAAACACAAGCCTGCTAGGGGTGGTGGCCCGGCTTTATAAGGGGAAGGACAGAAGAATGAGCAGAGTTTCTGCAGATTAGTAACATGGTTTATATATTATAACATATTACATTCTTTATTACCCTAATGCATGCACAACAAATTCACAGGAATGCCGTATCTACAGCTGCAGAAGGTGACCCAAGCTATTATTAGTTATTAATTTAATATGATCCTCTAATCAAAGATGATACAGTAATGCCAAAGGGACATGTGCACATTTACATTTGATATTTTCTGCTGTAAAGTTTTAGTCACATAATCTAAGCATGGGTGTGTTTGATGATGTATATGAAAATATTTTTGATTATTTAGAGGAAAGCATTAAGGAATTCTGAGATTGTAGTGTGTTTAGACACAACCTCTGAAACAACTTCAGAGACCAGGCTCACTATGTCAATTAACAGTATCTTGTGGATCTAATTTCATGAAGAATTCAAGATCAAAGGTCACATTACAGCAGTCTTAATACTGACATAATTTGGTGATAATAAAGCACAATTTTGGCTTCTTTCTCTTGTAATGAAATGATGTTGCACACATTGCAAAATTATGGTAATTTTATTTTCCTGTAATTCATAAAGAGAATAATAGCCACGCAACAATGCACTGGGGCATTTTATTAGGAAATTGAGGGCCATATTCACTAGTTTTTCAAGATAGCTTTTCTCCTTCCCTCTGTGCTTTTGTTTTTCAGAATTGCATTTCTTTGGTACCATCTCACTTCTGCAAAAGGCAATTTTGTTAAATGTATCCCCAAATGCACTGATGAAGTTATAACTGTTTGGCAAAGGCTTGGAGACAAAGATAGTGCTGTGAAAAATGAGTCTTGTCAAAACAAAACTGATTTGTAAGCACAAAATTTGGACAGCATGGTCAATGTTGTATTATCCGTTTGTCTCCCACTTTCAGGTGTATCCACTATCCTGAGGTGGTTTTTACGTATCAGGAGCATCTATACGGACTCTGTCCACCCTTCCTCACAGTCAAATTATATCAGAAAAGAGATTTTTTTTCCATCTCTCAGCACTATGGCTTTTGCCCAGTGTAACTGGATATCCTGGGGCTTTGTGGCTGGCACTCTGGGATTTGGACACTTAGTTCCTCTTTGTGCATTTGTACCTGTATACCATCTATAGCTCTTTCACTGTGCCTACAAAATGAGGGAAAACACAGTCTAGACTTGAAAGAGGTATTATGAGGAGAAACATGTTAAAAGGCTGTGAGTTTTAGGCTAAGCAGTCAAGGATTTAGTAGATGAAATATGGATTTGCTACAGACTGTCTCTAAAAGAAGGCATATCTTGTTCCAGATTAATAGTTTTGTGGCATTTTGGCACATAAGTGGAAAGCTGTTGCTCCCAGTGTCTGCTAGGAGATCATATTATTTCCTTCTCTTAACCTGTAATGCGTTTACCCTGCCTTTGATTTATGTAGCCAGGAACAAGAAGTGAAGCACGTACACGGGGGAGATGGGTAAGTACTCGTATGGGTTCCTTGTATTCCAGAGCTGTTCAAAGCTAAATCTTCAGGTCTTTAACTCATAGGACAGTGTTTCTAAAGAGGACACTGTAAACCTGTTGGTATGTATTTATTAGTTTCACTACTGCTTTATTTTTTACTGCTTAACAGCAGCTGATATCTTCCCATGTTTTTCGGGATCCCAGGGTGTTTACTGTATGTGCAATTCTCCTTTTGTTGAGATTAGCAGAGCAGCTGGGCTTCTCCAGCAAAAGACTGCAGGTCTATTTTAGCCAATGAACCAATAGTTTATGCAAGTCTAGGAAATTCTGCTTTTTGTTAAAGTGCAGCAGCACATTTATACTCTCACAGAGTTTTCATTAATGTAATATCCAGTCTTATAATATGTGCTGCTTGTTTTGTCCTCATCCATCTGTTTGAAAAACAAAAATTAAAAGGGTTATGCAGTATGTGTGTTGCTTTGATCACAGATTTGAAATTTCCTGCCTCATATAAAGGAGCATGGATTAGATGTAACTCCAGTCTAACACCCAGATCTAACATTTGCCTTGCAAAAGAGGGGGACAGTCCTGTCTTTGCAAGGTATTCTAGGAGGCCCCTTTTCCAAAGTGGAAAAGCTATACTTCAGATGCTCTGATATATTGTCAGGGGTGTCCCTTCTTTTACAGGCAACTGCTAAGACCTAGGAGGGGTGCTGTCTACCCTTGTTGCCACTGACGGAAGCATAAGGAGGTGATTTCTCAAGTATGTGCTATTTATGTATAATCTGAGTTTCATCATATTAGCTGGGCTGAACATCCTACGGTCATTAGGAAGAGTATGTAATATAGGAAGGTTTAATAGAGGTGCAGGCAGAGGAATGTCCTGTCCCTCATATAGATGGTATCCGACAAAATTTCACTTATTTACTGATGTTGCCCTGCTACTTGGTACCCCACAAGAGAAATAGCACCTGAAGAGTAAGGCAGGGTCTAACAGCAAATACTGGATGAAACAGGGTAGAAAGCTAAAAGCTGAACTCTTCCAGTGAGCCCTGATGACTGCCTGCATTCTCACTAAACCCCTACTATTCAGACGTTTTCCTTTCATGTTGTTCATGCACCATGCAAATACTCTGATGTCTGTAGAGCCTGTATCTCTTTTGTCAGCAGGAACATAGCCCTCTAACCTCTGATAGCAACACTGGCTTCTCTGGGCAATTACTTTGGGCATTTTGTGCTAGAAATGGTCCTTTAGAACTGCACTAAATTTAAAAATAACGTTTTAAATTACCCCGAAGGAAACTTTAAAAGGTAACAAGCAAGGAGCAAAGGAGATGAAGGGAGAATTAGAACAAGACTTCAGCTCATGTTCTGCACATAACAGAGCCAGAGCAACAGAGCACCCCTTTCTCTCTGCAACAGAAAAAGTCCCTCAGACTGGCTGTCCTGTGCAAGCAATTCAAAGGCAGTTTAAATACAGCAGAAACAGACTCACTGAAAAGGTTGTGAGTGGTTTCTAATTTCTAATTGTTCAACTCAGGCATCCCAAAGGCGCACAAGCAGAAGTCACTGCAGCCAAGTCCAACCCCACACTGATTGTCACTTGTGTAGGTATCAGCGCTGAACACTTTCCCACCCCATGAAATGCAGGAGGGCTTTTGCTTTGCCAAGTTTTGAATTGTTGCACTCTACCTGAAATTCCCCAGGTCAAGGGCTCTTGCAGTCAGGGGTGAAGCTGAGCTTCCAGGCCAGCACATAGAAGGTAGAGAATGTATGTGCTCCTGGGGATGCCCTTCTAGTTCTTTCTGGTGGGAAGGTGGATGAGGAAATTAATCAACATGGATCCTATTATGCCTTTTAAAAAATAAGAGTTTCAGTTAAAGAAACACATGCTTAGGAAAGTTTAACAGATCCATGCACTGCTTAAAAACTGAAACAAATATAAACACTTGAAAAAAACACTGGTAAGTGTTTGTAAAATGCTTTGTAAGTCAGAATATGAAAAGGAAAATTACATTAAAAACTTAATTAAAAAATTAATAATTTCATTACTAATGTAAGAAAATTCCAGTTAGAATATTATCCAGTGTCAGAGAGGCAGCACTGAATGCTGTTGGATATCTTAACTCACAGCTGACAAATGGTTTCTAATTTAGGGCCAAATTAAGCCCCCATTTATGCTAGCATGTGTCCCCAGGAACTCTTTTCACTTCTTCAGGCTACTTGAGTCTTACCCATATGTAGCTGAGAGCATAAATGAGCCCTTATGAAGTTTTTTGCTACTGAGAATTCTTTCAGAGCCTCATCATTATTTAAGTTCTTTCCTGAATAATGAACAGGCAGACACAGTAGACAGAAAAGACTGACAGGCATGGATGTGCTGTTATAAAACCATGAAATGTCCTAAAACTTGATGATTCTGACTCTATTACAGATAACACTCTTAAAGTTAGTCCTTACTGTTTACTTCCCACATTAAAGTCCAATAAACATTGGGAATCCAGAAACTGCACACTGTTAAGGAGTTGAATGGATCTGATTATAACATACATCACTTTGTTATTTGTGTGGAAGCTTTTCAAAATTGTCTTTCAGAGACTTCTTTCCAAGCCTGGGTAGAACAGGTCCTTGCACCCAGACATTTGTGTGGTGTAGGAGAAATGTTACATTTGAGTGTGACCTTCAAGCAGCCGCTGTTATGGGCACGTCTCTTGTGGTTGCCATGATAAATGATGTTATGCTGGCTAATCAAATCCATGCACTTCATTAATGCCTTGCAGTTTCTGAATTTCTTGTCACTCTCTAGTCCCATGGAACACTTTCCGTATCTGCTCCTCTCAGGGTGACATGCAATTTTTTTGCACTTCTTTCTCTGCAGAGATACAGCAATTCCAGGACTCTCCATCTGAAAGTAAGTTTGAGAAGTATATTTAGTACATCCAATGAGAGAGTAGTTTAAAGCTAACCAGTAGCACCTCCTGCTTCCCCATTAAATTTTCACCATTTCATAAATGAAGAACCTTCTGTGTCTTTTGGACTTGAGTTGTAAGCTAAACAATGGAAATAACTTTATTATTATTATTTTTTTTTTTTAATGTGTTGGGAATTGAGTTAATGCAGGGAGAGAACAGCTGCTGAGAGATTTTACATGAAAGAATGTAAAGAATCCTACAAGGATTTTCACTCTCTTGCAGCATCAACAAGGATCTGAGTTAGGAATATAGCAGACAATATTGTCCCCATGCCTATTGTGTGCCTGTCTCTGTGCTTGCACATAATAGGGAGTCTTTTTCTGATCCCTTCTTGACTTTTGCCATCTATTAAATACATAATAAAAAGAGGTTTAAAACCTTTCAAAAAAAAAAAAAAACCTCCTCGTTTTTCCACAAAACCAGTAGCCTAAATATCTATTGTAATATGTTAATTCTCTTGGCTATTTTTCCTTTTTTCCCTTTTCCCCCCCTCCCAGTAAATTGTGTTTTCAATACCATCTCAGGATGGAAACAAAAATAATTTGGGGTTTTGTTACTTTTAACATTTTTTTCCCCCTTTCTCATAAATCTTTATTTAGGAGTGGTTTTTTTTTTCACAGGTACAAAAAGGGAAGATGAAGGCAGGAATTTCTTCAGTTAAGCATTTCTCTGGAAAAACTTGGAAGAAGCACATTTCTACAACAGCTAACTGAGCAAGAAGAAACAAAAAAGAGCAACTGCCAATGTTTTAGCCAAGCCTAGCAACAGCCCATGTCTGGATTGCTTGTTATAACTCAAGTGCATATTTTAATAGGAGTAAAACTACACTGGTTTGAATGCACTGAATACCAGTAATTCCCAAGCAGAGAGCTTCCTGGCTGTGGGCAAACAGCAGCCTTGACTTGGGCTCTGGTATAACTGCATTTGATCATCACACACTAATACCTTTACTCATGGACTTGCTCCCATCCCTGCAGCATGCTGGGTGTAGGAACACAGCCTGGCTCCTCCCTGGCACTCCTGTCTTGCCTTGCTTCTTTGTAATGAGAAAAAGGAAGGATTCTGGAGTAGAACCTGGGATAAAATCTACCCATGCACCACTAGAGCCATTAACACCAGACCCTGTAGCTGTGCTGCACATGGAAAGGGAAAGGTGAGAAATAAACAACCTGAACTGTAGATACATTAGACTGTAGTACTGCCAGAGAAAAACACTAGGATGACTACACCCACAGCATCTTGCTTAAAAGTTTGGCCAGAAAGCCTTTTGCAGGTCACTGAAATCAGCTTTTTGCTGACCCTGAGCTCTTATGCAGGACTTGTCCTGCCTTTTTTGCACCATCTGTAGTAGGTATGTTAGTAAAGTCCCTGGATACAAAAGAAGTCCTCAGATTTTGTTGTTTCATCTACCACTAACATATCATATTGTGGTTTGTCCAGCAAGAATCAGAGCTGCTTTCTGAAATCCAGCTCATTATTCAGAGGTGATAGAGCATCTTTCACCTGTCCTGTTTCTGCAGCTAATAGAGCTGTCAGGTCCCCTGTCATTCCTTGTCATCCCATCCAGAAATATGCCTTTAAGGAAGCAGGTCATCCTGAGACTGACTTGAAATAAAACTGACCCTTATTCAAGTATGCATACAAAATAGCTTGGACTTTTCCCTTCGATTGCTATTTGTATTTGCCTCTTGTTCCACAGAGAGTTAATGTAGATTGAAAATATGACATTTTTCAGAAAAACATCTCTTACAGGTGCCAAAGGCTGTTCTGTTGTCAATGCTCTGTGATATTTTCATGGCATGCTTGGAAGAAAGGCTTTCTCCTTCATTTGTCTTAAGCCCAGCATTACCATCTCAGTCAAGAGACGATAATGACTGTGTTCACTTGCTGCACTGGATGTTTGTGCCAAGGGTATTTATGAATGTTCTAGCTCATTTTAAATTCAAACTTCAGTGCCTGGAGACACCTTCACATGAAAAGCAATTGAGTCACCATAGCAGGGAAGGAGAGGTTCAGCAGGTAAAGTGGCACTCAGTCAAGAAGGTGCTTGTTGGGTAGTAAAGTACAGGGGATGGCAGCTGCTCTGACAATGTGACATTTGCATCTCCAGAGAAGTGAGACTTCTTAATTTAACTGGAGAAGTGTCAAGATCATCTGCTGAGTAAGTTAAAAGGAAGTAAGTTTCAGATGGAAAGACAGAAATTTTCTAGAGGAAAAAGTAAATCTGCTCAGAGCCCCTGGAAAGAAGATTAGTTACAGATGGTGGTGTGGAGGAAAGGTTTTTCCCTAACAAGTGCAGCCTGTGACACATGGCATGCAGGGAGACAGTGTCCCTGACATGTCAGAAGACTACCTACAGCAAGTAAGAAAGATATGGAGTAAAAAGGACCTCTTATATTTTCTCTTGTAAGTAGGCTGATTATAGCCTTCTTTATTATGCCTTAAAACCCTTATTACCGCAGTGTCTATTTTGGATGCCGTAAATAAATATGCCTGCTTGGATTTTGCTATAACTCAGATGGAGTTAAAGCACCTGGTTAAAAACAAGGTGTTCCTTGCTGAAGGCTGCCACAGGCAACTGGGGGTGTGGTGTCCTAGAGGTCAGGAGGTGAGGTTACCTCTTCCCACAATGAGCATCCCATCTCAGCAGGATGCTGGTGAGCATACCTGAATCTCGGTGATCCTGTGGGAATTTGTCACCTGTGCACTTAAGCCATACTGTGTTTCTATTCCTCTTTGAAAGAGTGAACACCCATGATAACAGTGAGCTTATCTTTCTCTGTTTCTGTCTTTGTTCGTGAGCAGCTCCTGGTTTGCTGGGGGTACAAGCAGTTTACCAGCGATTATGTCAGAATATTTGCTAGCATCTTACTCTGACTTCTAAATTGTAAAGCAGCAAAGGAAATTATTGCTGCCATCTCCAAAGCAAGACAACAAAGGCATAGATGTAATAATACATGCACCTAAGTATTTACCCAGTTTTTTTCACATTCCTCTTTTTGTTTTCCCAAGCAAAAAGCAGCACTCCCTAGCAACCATTTTAAGACTGAGGGCACACTGAAAGCAAGCTTGACAAATGAAAGTGAAATGCTGTGGCATGTGGGACTGGTGGAGCAGCCCTGTGGAATTATCCAGCCCACATTGTGCACAGCCCCACTGGGCTGCATCCCTGGGGGTCACAGTGATGGGAAAAATGCAAGCAGCCACCTAAGCTGGCAAGCAGGAGGTGCTTAGGAGACAGGCTTCTGTGTCTTAGCAACTTGGAATCCTTTCCCAGAGTTAAGGACTGTGCTCTTTTTCTCTCCCCCCCACTCCCCCCGAAAGTGGTAGTGAACATTAGGCTTACTTCTTAGCAGGAGTGGAGAAATGAAAGTCCCAGTTTTAAGTGCTGACCAAGTGAGCAAGGTACTTGCTTGGGCTGCAGGAAGGACAGATTCAGGTCCTACCTTTGTTTGAGGAGACCTGACCATCAGTGTGTCATGAACAGACTCATCACCAGGATGGGGTATCTAAGACAGGACTCTGCCTAGTGGTATCATCTAAAGACTCAGTGCCAGCTGTATAGTCCTGCCCTCTTCTTCATGCCAGCTGTGATGGCTTTCTGACCACACAGCACACTGCTACAATTCACAAAGCAGGAGACATTCACCTTGGCTTTGTTGTTGTAGTTTCTCCTGGAAGGGGAGAAAAAAGGAAGACAAGTGTGCTGAAGAGCAGGACCTTGTTCCCTGAGTATCAATGACTGATTGAACTGATCCAGTTACACCATTTATGGTCTCACCTATCAAAGCTGCTCACTCAACATCTCACAGCACTGTAAAAGGTTCCCTGAACCTTTTAGCCCATAGCTGAAATGCTCATCTATAAAAGGTGAGACATGGACTTTCTTCTCTTGCTATGTATTTCCCACGGTATTTTTTTTTCCACTTGAAATCATACTGAACACATTTCAGTTGCATACCTTTCATATGCAGTAAAACTGAGATTCTGCAGTCTTAAATAACTGGCCAGGGCTCTCAAGCAGAGAAATGTAGGATTGATTGTGTTTTGATTCACACTGTGTAATCTTCAGTTAGTAAGTAAACCAGGGCAGCTGAGCACTCCCTTCCAAAATCAATAACATGTATAATTTTGAGAGATTTTAGGAAATGTCCTGGTTGCCTGCCCGTGACGTGGCTTCCCATATCACTCATGAGTACTGAGCCTGATAACAGATAGCTGTAAGTCTTCATATTCTCATCTGTCATTTTGTGCTCCAGTGGCTCCTATTAGCAACAAATGTTATTGGAAATGGATCAGCCCTTGGAGGAGATGCATAAGAAAATAATAAGGTGAAGTAGGTGTCAAATGTCTAGCCAAGATGATATTAATACCAATCCCCACTAAACAAAGTGTCAAACCTGTCAGTGTGACCATCAGGCAGGGAAGTTAAAAGGTAAAAAAGCAATCAGTGTAGCTGATTTTCAGTATATCTTCCAGTTCTTATCAAAAATGGTTGTCATCATTCTTGGTGATTTTTATAGCAAAAAATAAAGAGGCTATATAAATGCAAGATTTTTTTTCTCCAGAGATTTTTTTGTGCAAGTGAAAACTTGCTGTTGCCCAGATCCATTAGTGTTGAGCATTAGAGAACCATATTCTACCCCTCCCTTCATGCACCATTAAGAAACTTGAGTAATTCAGAACATCCATTCTCTGGTGTCCACGGTCATGGCTTATTAGACAGGCAATGACTGAAATAATTTCAGTGTCCATGACAGGCACCCATAGCAGAATGTTTGAATTCAACCCTAAATCTTTTTGATGGTTTTAAAATCCTTACAGGACATCCAATTTGTTATTTTTTTCAAATGAAAAAAAAAATTTGAAGTTTTATGTAAAGTAATATAATGGTAGAACCATGAAGGACTAACTTGTCTAGTCCGTAAGCCTGAAAATATTAATATTCACAAGGGTAATAAATCCTACTGAGTTACTTTACATTGAAGATGGTAATGGAGTTCATTAAAAGCTTGGTCCTCTTGATTTCAGTTACCTTGTTTCTTATACTTACTCAGCTGACCCCTACCAGACTTGCCCAAAATTACATGGTGGTGCTCAGATATTCCACAACTGACTATTCTCCATCAAGGTACAGTACTGATTTGTTATTAAACCAATGATTATATCATTTCCTCATTGTTCATTCTGTTTCTTTAAAGGTTCTGCAGTTGAAATAATAATATTTCATTAGTGCAGGAATTGAAGGGAAATTGCCAGATTTTAAATGATCAGTTACTGAAGCTTCAGGACATATGCCTTGGATATGAACGAATAAGTTGTACTATAGCAGCCAAATTTAGGATTGTAGGAACTTCCTTTTGAAGCAACATGTTCTGGCTTCTGTTGGAAACAAGGCAGTTGACAGTTCTCGTATGGCATAGGAAAGCTTGTGTTCCTTAAAAGAAGAGAGTTTACCTTCCAAAATAAACATTATGCAAGGTAGCTTAGGGACTTCATGTATTTCTGCACTTGATTTACTAGAGCGTATATATCTTATATATGCTATAAATCTTATATGTGCCATATATATGTATACATATATAGAAGTTATATGCTATCTTAGCATATATAAAACCATGCAAGGGTTAGATAGTGGATTCCACTAAGATAGTGAAACTTCAGCTGATATTATTTGTATATTTAGGTTCAAAGAACTTGTTAGAGATAGCGGTAATCTAGAGCATAATATAGTCAAGTTCTATTTGTTTTTGGTAAGGTGACTTCAAATCATATTAGAGAGTAGGTGGCAGCTCTTGAGGCCATCACAATAATGATAGTTTTATCAGCACTCATTTGCCATTTTCAAGAACAAAGGTTAATAAACAGGAGATAGAATATTTATTCTAATATAGGTCCCTGGGGTACTAAGTCATCTTTAATGAGAAATGAGGTAATTACCAGTTCTGTCACCTTTCATCTCTCAAATACACTTGAAGCTGTTTAATATGAAGCTCATGTTGTTCAACAGAAAATAAAGACTTAGAAATTATTGTAAAGCATTTCAGTATTACTATATTAATGTAAAGACAGTGAGGCTGGAATATCAAAGTATATATTTCAAGGCAATTTGAATGCCATTCTTAAATCAAAATGGAATGAGATGTCAAGAGAAAAAATACATCAGTTGTTCTGGTCTGTCATCACCATAATCATCACAGACTCAGCTCCTCAAATTAGAGGTATTTTGGGCTTGAAATGGAAAACATAGTGAAAGAATTGGACTGTGACAAATTTTGGAAGGGTGCATTTCTAAATTTGCATCACCTGCCTTATATGCAGAAAGCTTGTGGAGAATGATATGAGATAGGCTAGGATGAAAAAAAGTCACAAAAGTAATGTGTGAGAAGAAAGAACAAGGAACAATTGCAATCAAAGGAAATACAGACTTCCGGAAGGCTGTAAGGGTAATTTTCACTTGCTTTACTATATTTTCTGGATCAAAGGTTCTTGAAGTGGATTTAAGTGCCTGTCCCTTTTTGCGATGTCAGAGCGGTAGAAAGGAGACACGATGTAGACTAGAGCTGTGTTCTGCAGAATTAGGTTATGGAAAGATAATTGCACAAACAGCCTTCATCCATACACTGTGCAGGGCAGGCAGGATTATCATGAGGTTCAACACAGGGAAGTGCAAAGTCCTGGGTGGAGAGGCAAGGGTTCTGGTGGGATGGCCAAAGGACACAGAGGGCTGAAAGAGGGCTGAAGAGAAGGGGAGAAACAGGACACATAACATCCAGATGAGGAAGGGCATCTGGCTGAAGATTTGGGGAAAAGGCAGCTAGCAGGCTCCTGTCCTTGGAAGAGGAGTAAACACGACTGTGAGTAGAAGCTGTGAAAATGTCTTGGGTGGCAACAGCAAGAGAAAGGTCTGGAGACGCTGCTATAGCCTGTCAGTGGTCAGCCCTGTGTCTTTTGCAAAGGCATTGTGGGGATCAGTGACTTTCCCAGCCCCCATATCCCTGGCCCCTGGGAAGGAGACTTGCAAAGG
>VYZT01026827.1:0-14796 GCA_013400735.1 Pomatostomus ruficeps
AGGAGGAAAACAAGATTAGGGACAGTAGACTGCTGGCGAAAGTGGATTGTCCAACCAACTTTTCCTTAGATGTAACACATAAAACTCAACAAGTTAACCAAGTTCACCAAGTCATGTTACAAAATACACATTCTATGAAAAAATGTCAGAGAATCGTAAAAAGTAGGAACTCATTTCACAGCTATTTTACTGTGTCATGTTCTAAATACATTACTTTTTGTTCAGTTAATAATCTCAAGCAACCAGGTGCTAGTTGCTAATATTACTACCAAAGGTGTTGCAGCAGAAACAAAACTTTCAGCAACCAACTGACTGTGTTCCAACAACCACAATCTACACCGTTTTAAGGCATTTCCAGCTAAGAAGTACACTTCAAGTTGATAGCAATGCTTTGGCTTCCATAACAAACAGCAGAAATCAACTTACCAGGAGATGTCCATGATTGACTTGTCAAACAGCTCATGTATGACAACTAAAGGTCGTTTCAGACACGTGAGCTTAAGAAAACAAGAAACAACACTCAGAAATGTAGAAATTCTACACTACCACAGATAGTACCACTTTAACACTCTCCCAGAGCCTAACAACATGCACCAAACAAGATCTGGCCAGGAAATAGCTGCATGCCTGGTGGTGCATCTGAAGCACCAAAACACCTGTTCCACTGCTGGGACAGAAAGGCTCCAGAGAAGAATAGCTGACATTCAACTCTCCTTTCTGAAACATAGACTGAATTTCTTAATCAACTTTGCCTTTACACCGCTGTCATAAAACACTCTCTGCCACTCCCAAAACAATTCCACAGATGTAAAAGACAGCTTCTATTCTAAGGTGTACTGAGATAAAGATGTTGCAAACTGCCAGCACAAGAAGACAGAAGACAGATTGGGTTTCCATGTCCTCACTTGGACTACTTGCCTGGGAAAGTGAAACCTATCAAGAGCAAAGGGAATTTGACTCACAATTACTCTTAAAGAGGATTTCTCTGCACTTAAGAATCAGCTTAGTAAAAAAGAACTGAATATGAAAACTCTCAATAACCTGCTTTAAATCAGACATTCTAAGCTCTTTAATGTCAAACCAATGGACTTACTATCTGTAGTGTACAGTACAACTGAAATGACGCAGAAGTTGATACGGTCAAGGAGGTTTCATGCTCATAGGTTCACACATGCAGTGTCACTGTCATCTCCAGTAGTTATTTATACTTCCATAGGTCTGTGCTCTATATATGTTTATTAAGCTCCTCAAGGCAAAGACAACCTATAACTCTGCATCTCTTTAAT
The DNA here is from genome assembly GCA_013400735.1 of Pomatostomus ruficeps. Taxonomy (NCBI): domain Eukaryota; kingdom Metazoa; phylum Chordata; class Aves; order Passeriformes; family Timaliidae; genus Pomatostomus; species Pomatostomus ruficeps. Next base: position 1,287 of record VYZT01026827.1, read on the forward strand.
ACCTTCTATAACCTCAACAGCCACTCCAAATGATATCTTAATAGTATAAATAGAAAGTAAAATATACTGAGTGATACTTTGATATGGGTATGCACTGGTAGCCATTACCAGCAACAGATTTAATTAGGCATCCAGAGATTGATGGATAAATATCACATTGGAATCTATAAATAGTAAATTGCAGTTAGCAATTGGTGTGTTCTGGCACAAGTTCTCATCACAAAGGTTTACAAATAATTTAAACTGACTTTCTGTATTTTCCAGTTGCATTTAAAAATGTGAAAATAGCTACTATTCTCTTAGCCAGAATAAAAATTTTAGTGTAGATTTTAAAGTAAAGCCCACATTAGATATGAAAAACTTGAAAGAATACTTTAAAAACTCATTCACTTTCACATCCATTTCCTTTACAAAGACAGAAGACAAAACGAAAAAAAATAAGGTTGCATTTCTTAACTGTGGTAATATGTTTTATCTCGTAATAGCTGTTCCCCTTTATCAGGGCACACACTCTGCCACTGGCTTCTAACTGCTCTTGCCTTTAGAGGAATGAACTAATACCAATCCACTTCCTTCTCCCCCAGCTAAACCTGTAACAACTAAACATGAAACTAAATATAAGACTTAATGCTGTAAATGTGACTTCTGTGTTAAACCCGCAAGTTATCCAATGACCCCATTAGTTCAAAGACAGCAAAGAAACCACTTACCCAGACAGAAAGAGATCGATCTTTACTACCAACAGCACAACAGCAGTAGGGACAACTTGACTTGGTGGAGCTCCCATTCTTTTGTTTCTTTTTGAAGATTTTTGGATTGAATTTCTGAACAAATGAGATGCCCAAATTTTATCACAATGATTACATTTTAGCAGGAGATCAGCTTTAAAAGCAAACTTTCCACTTAAGAGTGAAAAAGCAACATCTCATAGAAATACATGCCCGAACCAGACTCTATAAGGGCACTGACAAAAGCTGCCAAGGCTTTCTTAAGGGGCTTTCTGAACGCCTTAACAGGAAAGGCAAACAATATTAATTTTACTAGGGATCAGAAATCCACTAGAAACCTAAATCATTTTAACCAAGTCACTGAACAGCCAACAAAGCTGATGTCTGACATTCCTAACATGCTCCTGTATTCCCCCTTGTCTCATTCATCTATATCCAGTTCTCTTATAACAAGAGCAACTTGATTGCTTCCAACATGTAAAGTTGACATTTTTTAATCACCACCATGCATTTGCTTTACTAATCTTGACACCCATCTTCATCTCTTGTCCCATTTATACATCAAATTATCAAAAAACTCATACACAGGGATAAATTACTATCACTCACTCACCACTACCGTAACTGCCTTCCGATGCCCTACAAAATCCATGTTGGTTTTCCATCCATCCCTCTCAATGATCTGAGCAGTGGGTCCAGAATTATTCATGGCATGAGCAGAAACAAGATAGTGACCATCAGGTGACCAGCTAAGGCGCAACACATGAGTTGTCCCTCCACACTGACAAAAAAAACATACTAGAGCTTTAAAAGTGTTTGGCAAACAAAGGATTTTTAATACAAACTATTAAATTTCAGATTTAGGGAATATGATTACAAAGTTTCTTGTGAATATAAAAAAATGACCTCACACAATTCTCAGCACTAGGCCATGTTTACACAGGTGATGCAGCATAACTTAAGAAGCCCTATCAAAAGGGAAGAAAGGAAGTCGGAGAACTTTTTTAAAGGAAAAACAAATGTTACATCTTTTTGGGTACTGTTTCCTCAGCATTTATCACAGTTCTAGTTAGTGACAGGGCTGCAACACAGCAAACACTAAGGATGAGACTTCAGCTTGCCATACGAGGTCACGCATGAATTGATGCAGATATGGTCTGTTACAGAGTAACTGCACTAATCACAATATTGTAAGATCACTGCAGAACACTCCAGTCACCAAGCACCAGCTTCTGTGCCCAGAAACTTGATCTCTTCATCAAAGGCATCACATAACAGCCCTATGATGCCGGACCAAAGATCCCTCCTAAGTACTTCCCTCCTTTCTGATGGTGGCCAATAGGAGATGCAGAGGGAAGAATGTCAGACTATTGTAATCAGTGTGCCCATACTTCCCCAGAATAACCACTACATTTACAGAAGTTTACTTAATTGTTTACATAACCCATGTAAACCTTTGGCATCCACAATATCCAATGACAATGAGAGTCTCTAGTCAATGGCATTTTCTATGAGAAGGTAATTCTTTTTTTTTCCCCTCTTTTGAAGCTGCCATCTGAGACCTTCATTTGATTTTCACCAGGCATGCAGCACTGTTCAATTAATTCATGTTTGTGCAGAATCAGTTATTCTTCTGGTTTTCATTCATTCTAAGGGAATTCACTTTGAACAGTCACACATTCTGAAGTACCTCATCAAAGGGTTTTGTGATGCTGGTTTCCAGCTGCCAGTCCATGGTCCGCCACACCTTTAAACTTCGATCATCAGCCTGAGAGGCAATGTATTTTCCAACAGGATCCCAGGTCAGCCCTTTCACCAAGCCAGAATGCCCCTTCAAAGTGGCAAGAATTTCTGTGCACACAAAAATTGAGAATAGAGAGTAGTTACTGCTATCTCCTTTAGGGCAGAGTGTTGAGAAAATTTACAAGACCTTTTTGAAACAGCATATTAAGTATAACCTCCTTTACTGAAGAAACAACATATCAACCAAATTGGAACCTGTACTTAAAAAAAAATTTATATAAAAAAGGGGTAAAGAGAATTCTGGCCAGAATAAGGGATGCAAAACTCTTTAGAAGACATAGATCACAGCAACAAGAGCAGCAGAGTCCCAGCGCTTCAGAGCAGCACTTTGAATCTGTGGAATTTAAAAGTAGCACTTGAACTGGAATTTCAGTTAAACATTCACCCTTTCCTCCATACCCGAAGATTATCACAACTAATTCAGCTTTGTGCAGCAAGTGTGAACCAAGTGAAAGTTGTGACTCAACAGACACACAAGGCTGGCAGGCCTGGTAACCTACTTTCAGTTACACGCTTGCTTAACAGACTGTGGGAGGGGAGGCTGAGAGGGTGCACAATTAGCTTCAAAGTCTAAAAACTCTTGTAACAGTATTGGAAGCCAGTTTAAAATAAATGGCATGTAAATAAAACACATGCAATCATGACTTTCATGTAAAATCAGCAGCACAATCTGAATGCAACTGTTGTCTGTGGAAATGTGGAATCCACTGCTCATTGCCCTCCAAATCTGGAAGGACTGACCTGCCAGACTGCAGGTGTGTCACCTCAAAAGATGGACAACCCATTCCCACCTAGAGATTTGAAGAGTCAGTGAAATACACCCAAGGAGGGAAGAGTTTGTCAAAAAGCTTTTCATACTGGCATATCTTAATAGTTCTCACCTGGAAATTTGACAGCATTCCAGATGACAACAGTGTTATCAACACTACAGGATGCCAGCCAGGCATCATGCGGAGACCACGCTACATCCATCACATCTGTTTGGGAAAAAGAAGTTTCTATTGAAGAGATTGATGGTAATCAGAAAATCAAGAAGTCTTTTTACAAAGAACGTGTGTGGCAATATTTTGCTATCACTGAGAAATGATTATCACCTCACTAAAGTGGAAGGTAAAAAAGAACATAGCAACACCCATTGGGAGTGAGACTCCCCAACTTCCAACGTTCAATGGGCATCAAAAAAAAAAAAAAACCCCGAAGGGAAAGAATGTGATGTTTAGTGATTGTAGGAAGTACTAATGCCTGCACAAAGAACTGTGTCTTGTTCTGAATGAAAAAGTAACACAAGCTATTACAATGCACTCCCTTTGTTCCAATACATGTGGAGTGATCAAAGTGACTTCCATCTTGATTTTAATCATAGCTCATGTCAGCAGATGCAAAATGCATTTGAAATTATTTGTTTATTCAACTTTTGCATTGCTCTTTAGTTATTTTTCTTCTAAATAAACATTAATATTCTTTGGTTTACAAAAGCTTGGTCTTTTGCCAATCAGATTATTCACTGCCAGTGTGAACATTTATTTAATTAAAAATAAAATTTAGCTTCCTTTATTCAGACTCATTTTTAAGCTAGAAAATAGCAAAATATAAGATTGCTGTAATTTTTCTCCTACATACTTGCCAGAAGTTACTTACATGAAAATTGCATTTCATTAAAAATTATATATTTTTAAATTTTCATTGTTGCTCTTAAAATTAACTACTGATTTGCCACCAAATATATATATTTCGAACAAGAAAACGTGATGCTGAAATGCAATATCCTTTCCAGATACATGCAAATTATGTTCATTCAACACCTTTAAACTTACCCCCCGAATGGCTTCTGAGAATTGACACACACCTCCACTGCTCAACATTAGTAAGCTTGCTACTAGAACCAAACACAGTGCTAGGTCCAATGTATCTAATTAAAATAGAAACAGTTATAAAACAAACCACCACAAGCTCTTCGCTTTCTTTTTAAAGAAAATCAGCTGCACAGTACATTTCTATTTTATAGTCAGTTATTCCAACAATACAGAAGGAAAAGAAATGTATTTTTTTAGAGAGAGTAATTCCAATTATTAAAAAATCAGCTTCAATAAAATGTACAATTTCTATGGATAGCATAAAATGCTAACATTTAAGGTGACTCTTCAAGTCTCACCAGGAAAGCTTCCCTCAAGGACAGAAGAAAATGTCTCAGCTCCTCCAGAGGAGAGGGACTGCCCAGGTAGGCACACTCCAGCCCAAAGGACAGGAGGCCACGGCTCCAACACCAGTGCTCTGGTGTCACAGGTTTGGGCTCCTTACACACCAGGTGGAGCACTGAGCTTAGGAAAGGCCAGCACAGGGAGGAAGCACTAAGATGGCACAGAGTAACCCACTTGAAATAAAATATAAAGCTGAAGGAATAAACATGCTTACGCTGCTCGTTTCCACACCATAATCAACTTGTCATCTCCCCCTGAAGCCAAGTAAACTCCATTGTTTGACCATCGCACACAGTTCACACAGGCTGAAATGCAGAAAATCAAGGTTGTAAGGTGAAATACATGAATAAGTGGTTCTGGACTGCAGACAGGATTTATAATATAAATAAGCAAAACTTGACAGGAGACATTTAGGATTTAAGTGGGCTTTTTCCATTCAAAGCAGTTACTCTGCCTGCTTTAGATAAATGAATTGGTACTTATCTTTCAATAGCAGTTGAGGAATTTCTTACTTGAAAAACCTTATTCCTTATCTAAAAAAGCTTCACCAAGAGGCTTGAAGGAAGAAAGATTAATATTCCTCTAATGAAGGAAACTTATTCTGGTAAATAAAGTGGGATTAAGAGGGCAAAGAAGGAAAGGTATGTCCTGAAGAAAAGAAGGGACAACTTGTCCGGTGACCATACTAATTCCCAATGTAATGATTTATAATGCAATAAATGTAATAATTTATAACTATAACTGATATACTTCATATGATGTATCTTTTATTTCTTCTCCTGTCCTTTCCTTCAGAGCTCTCCAGTTTCTCAGAATGTGTATTATCAAATATTTTATGGCCACAGCTGAAAAAAAGCTTATAGGGAGAAGATTTTCAAAGGTATCTATGGTACTCTGCACATTTCCTCACATTTTGACAACATTTTCTGCTGAATATCTTGAAAAGTATACAGCTGAAGTATGAGACCACTCTGCTGTATTTTATTGATTCTTCACCACTGGATAGGCATGATTTTTGCAATTACAGACACGTAAGTCTTAAGCTTTGGCAAATCACCAATAGTCAGTAACAAAAAACCACAACCAACCAACTTTGTTACCTAAGTGATTGTCCATCTGACAAAGCATCTTGGGAATATTTTCATTCTTTTCATCTTCCTCTTTCAGGACAGGAGCCATATTCCAGATCACAACTTTGCCAGAATCCTGACCTGTAGGAGACCAAAAAGCCCCCTCTTCTAAATACATGCAAAAAAGCTTTTCAAATTAATCTCAGTTCCAGAACAGACGTGAAAATGGGACTTTGGAAACATCTGAATACAGATGCCGCTTTGATATAATTACACCAATTTAGAAGTGCTTTCTTTTTCTTGAAGCTATTAAAAATAAATTTATACAGCCTTGTTCAAAAGTCATACTGTACATAATTGATACCAACTATAAGGACACATACTTGTAATTAAATTGCATTTTAAAAGAGAAGATATATTCAAATACTAAATTGCAATTATTGTAGCCAACATAAAATTGTTCACTATTATGAACCAAATAATATTTTTGCATATATTTCTTAAGCTATTCTATTTATGTAATTGGATTTTTCTGTCCCAATAGCTCTACTATTTAGCAACTGAAAAAGCCCAACTGTACATCCAGTTCCTATTCAATTTAAAAAGAAATTTGGCCCATATGGCCACAACTCAATCATTGATAGCAGCTACTATCTCAATGATGTCCAAGAGGATGAGCACATAAGAACATGAAACTCTGCCTTCTGCAGGAACAGCAGTTCTCAATACATTTTAATAGCTTACACAATTATCTGTTTCTTAGAGATAAAAGTGATGTCTTTTAAAAAGGGTCAAACCAATTCAAGTGCTGTGAAGGCACAAGATTATTATTGTTGTTGTTGTTGCCCAAAATGCTGCCTTCCATCAGTACACAGACTTACCTTGTCCTCCTGTTGCAAACTTGGTCCCATCTGGGTGAATGTCCACTGAAAATATTGGCTTTCCTGGAATTACAGAACAAGCAGCAATATACTGATTTGTTTTACAGCCAAGAGAATGCAGTAACGCCAGAACCACCATAACTCTTCTGACTGGCAAGCAACTTTCTTCTAAAGGCTCGAGTTGTAAGAATTACAGCTGACTACAAGCTTGCTGACTGAAATGGCAGCCTATTAAAAGCTTATATGGAAGTTATCATGCCACAAAAACCAGCGATAACCAAGGACACTTAATTCAGCAGGATATGTCAAATACTTCAAAGCAAATACCACAAAGCAAGTGCCAACAAGGCAAAATTGTATTTGAGTATGGAATTTCTTCCAGGTTTTTACAGTTGATGACCTGAAGCAAGCCTTCTTTTGGTTTCTGTTTTTGTTTTTTTAAATCCTCTCCAACCTCAGGCTGCATCTGTTGGTCACACAACTACCTGTCTCAAATTTAAATTCTGGTAATGAAACTCTTACTCAAAGACTAGCTTTGATTTTATGGCTTCCACACAGAAAGAGGAGGACTAACCAACAATAGTATTACTCTTAAATCCTTCAATTCTCCATATGCTACATCTTTCAGAAGAAAGCTAATAATTTTACCGGGAAGTAAACTCTGTAACAACTAACATAGCCCGTGAACAGCTCTGGAAACCAGAAAGCCCTCACTTCCAACCTGTTCTGTTCCAACCACTGGCTCATATACACTCTCTTTATGTTCACAGTTGTTTCAACCTTTGCAGGAGGAAGAGGGGAGCAGGAAGGTTCCTGCCTTTCAATGATGCTCAAAGATCTACCACTAAGGATTATGTGAAAGAACAAGCTCGCAGTTTCCACATCCAAAGAATCTCTGGGAGCACTTTCAAACTGGAATGCCTCTGCAAGCAAGATCACATATTTACCACTATGAGGCAATTTGTCAAATAGCCAAAAGTACCAGTACCCAGACACCAAGATTACTTGATAAATTTCCCATATGTGTCAATCTTGCACTCTTACCTTCATGAGATGGTAAGACGTAAATGATAAAACCTGGAGATTTTATCCAACAGCAAGTTTTGTGTCCAACTGTAGCAACTGAGATCCTTTATACTAAACTCCTAATAAAATCCTCATCCAAATACCCACTATTTCTTACTTTTTGAGGGATACAGATTCAGCTTCATTTCAACTTTTGTATCCTTTATGTTGACTTGTTTTAAGGTTTGTTTTATTTGGATTTATATTGCAAGTCTAACATGTGATTTCCCTTAAAATTTTTACAGGTAGCCAAGCAAAGACTTTAAGCACAGAAAGATGGCACTCAACTTACATTCCTTCCAAATCCTTCAGACCACATAGAACACAGGAGCTGAGCTTTTCTTCAGCTTGTTGTGCCTGAATTCTCTCTTTTATTCTATTCATTCAAATGCAACACTCAGGGCTAAGCTGAATATTTAGAGAAGCACAAGCAAGAAGCAAACATTTATTTTACCCTTTCCAAAATGTGGAAGTTCCCTTAAATTAAACCAGGGCACCATTTGAAATAGTTGAGCCCACTGACACCTACTGAAAAGGCCGTTCTGGAGACCTTAGAGGTGGAAGAGGTGACCTTTTCAAACTGCATCAAGTCTTGGGCAAGAAGAGCTCATATACTCTGGTATTTGCCATTAGATGTGTAGGGGAGAGTAGGAAGCCAGCTATCAAAGATTTTTGAATACTAAAAACATAGCTTATTTTGCCTCTGTATCATTAGCACTAAGAGAAAACTTTCCCAGCAAATCAGAAAGAACAGCAACCTAGCAACCTCTACCATTACTATTCAGCCAAAGCAGATACGCTACACATTCCAAAAAATCATCATTGCACCCGTTGCTTTGCAAAAATTACTGACCTGATATAATATTCCTTTCCTTTACTACATGTTTAAAACTACTACAGCCTCTCTAATTTCTGCCTCATCTTAAGAGCACAACTCTACCGGAGCAGTAACACCAGCTCTCTCCCTTCTCCTGGGCAAAGATTTTTCACAGGTCCATATATGGGGTTGAAGAAACTCAGCAAATTACTTAGCTTAGAGAGACAGAGGTAACTTAGCTCCAAATTCACCATAAAAGCTTAAAATTCCCACACCAGGGAAAATGTCCACCAAGCCCAATACTCTGTATTCAGAAACCAGCACTAGATAAGTACCCAGGGATCTGTACAATGGTAAGCACACAATGCTTCTTCCTAAAATAATCTTCTAACTCCAAAGAAATTACAATTCTGACTTCTTGAATCAGGGGCCCACAATGGACTTTCTTCTATAAATTCAATAAGCCATTTCTCAGATCCATAATTACCATCAACAGCCTCTATACAAAGAGATCCACTGCTCAGCCATTGACGCTGTGAGGAACCTCCTCCTCCATGTACCTGCACCAGCTATTTGTCACTTTAACACAATTAATTCTTGTACAGAAGGGCAGTGAATGAAAATCTCTCAATATTCATCCCTTTTCTGCCACTCACAACTGTGTTCATCACACCCCCAGCCCAATAATCCCACTCCTTCCCCAAAGAGTCCTACTCTACTCAGTTGTTCCTTGTACAAAAGCTGCCTCACACTTCTGATCATTCTGGTCACTCCAAGCCACTTTCAGTTCTCCTCTATTTTATGACATGAACACTGGCATGGACACTGGCATTGAAGACCACGTGTTCAAACACAAACTATCCATATACTTACATAGCAGGATAACATTTTATTTTTAGGTTTTTCCTAGCATAAATTTGGGGTTCAATCAAATAAGCACTGAGCAGATATTTTCATAAATAATCCTAAATACTAAATAATCATAATCCTAAAAACTGAGACCTCAGTGGAAGTTGTTAGGTCACAGGGCATTATTTTATATGTGAAGTTTAAAGCGAGTATGGACTTTGCATCCAGGAAAGGCAGCAGTAATAAATGAAGCCCTGGACAATGAAGTTTCCTACAGGGTTCAACTGTGAGCCAGGAAGGGATCTTACTCCACAGGTAACTAAACATACACAATGATCTACCCAGTACCTACATGTCCAATTACTAAAAAAAAAAAAAAACCAAAAACAAACCACCAAAAACAAACAAACAAAAAACAGATGAAGTGATCAAAGGACAGAAATTCAGCACAACAAAGTCACTGCCAGGGTGCTCTTTCCTCCAGGGTACCATTATCAAGAGAAAGTCATTTACAGTGCTGGATAACTATAACAGGTTAAAGCTATAAGACTTGTTCCATACTACTTGTGGTTTATAAATTGAGCACAGATACTGGGTTTTTCTTCATTTCCTTCAATTTCTAAAAATAATGAAGAAGGAGCCTAATTTGATAGCAAACATCTTCTTCCCTGGATTCATGTCTTTATAAGATTATGTTGTTAGATCCCATTGAAACAAGCCAAAAGGCACAAGGTCCCTGCTTCAAAGTGACTGAAGCTTTCCCAAGCTCATAACTGGAGATATGTTGAGTTTCCTAACAGTAATGATGCACCAAAACAAAATGGGATATTCAAGCAGTAACACTGAAATCTAACAGTGTGTTTTAAGACATTCTGACCTCTTACAATAATTTCCAAAAAAAGCCAGGCTTAACTTATTGAAGCTCCCAGCATCATATTGCAGGAGGAGGCAAACCGAGTTCATTAAAAACAGAACACCTTATGATATACCAGATGTCCTGTGGGTTTATTTGTTTAAACAACCCAAATATACATTATGTACTTAAAGAAATACTGATAATGAAACAAGCTCGGAATATAAAGATCCAAGTAAGATAATTGAAACCCAAGGAGAAGTCCCACCTTTAAAAAATACACCAGCAAAGAATAAAAGTGGTTTTAAATATTCCATCATTTTGGTTTGTTGTTTAACTTCATAAAATAATCAATGAAATATAAAAACAGTTTTAGGTGAATTTCTACCTCAAAATGAATGAGTTTCTATTCAATTTGCTTCCAGCCCATCTAATACATAACATTCAACGTGACTCACAAATCAATTCAAATATTTACATTCCACCATTACAGCTTGGAGAGATAAACTCCATGCCTGTATTTAAACAACAGCAGGCTCCAGTTTCCACAAGCTGTTATACATGAACAGCACCTTGGGGCTTGCAAGGGTTTCTTGGAACAGCAAGGGACTTCCTTTCCCACAGGGATCAGTGTCTGCCTGTAGGAGTTTTCTTTAAGCACCTGGGCTCTCAAAACGCCGCATGCTGAATATCTACAGGCAACTGCTGGATGCATAACACATCTGTATAGAGGTGCTGAATGCAACACTGGGAAGGAGAAGCAAATCACGCCACTTGTATCTTACAGTTATCTGTTCCTGCCCCCAGCATTGGATTGCATTTCTGAATATTCTTCCTTGCTCTAAGTCAAAGACACATGGAAGAAAAGAACACAACAATAATGAGAATTTCATGCAAAATCTAATAAATCCACATTAATTGCATGAAAAGCTTATAGAAAATGCATCTGAGCAAGAAATAATTCCAATAAGCACTTAGAAAAGTGACTTTAAGAACTCCAAGGCAAAAACCTGTAGAGCCAAAATGTGTTGAAGTGCTTTTACCATAAGCGCGCGCCATCTCAGCTGTGCAGCACGCAATTCCCAGCTGTGCTGGATTTCCTGGCTACAACACTCACTTCTAGTGTCTATTATCTCCTGGAGAATGTATGCCTGTAAGCATCATTCTAGTCCATTCAGTAAAACAAAAATCCAGAACTGAGTGGGAAGAGGAAAAGACTGTAATGACAGCACCTGGATCTGGTGTGTGGAAGAGCCAGCCCTGCTGTCAGGACTCGCCCACAAACAAGAGGCAGCCCCATGTGCCTGTGCAGAAATCAAAGGAATACGAGTTATCACAGAGTCTCCGGTACACAAGGTGTAAATTCTCTTCACCCTGTTTCTGGAGAGGTTTCACAGGCAAGAGGGAGGTCCATTACGAGTGATGGAGACTCCTCACACACAGCAACGCCTGGAGGATTCAGACCCCAGGTACATTAGAAGAAGCTGACTAAACTCACTGGTTTTTATTCTGCACTCCCTGCCTCAAGGACAGGAATGTGTGATTGTCATACAGACCTGCAAACCTTTGCAGCCCTGACGGCATCTCACATCTGTTTTGCAGGTGGCAAAATTATGACTGAGTGTCTTGGCCAAATTCATCCCAAAAGGCCAGAGGCAGAAATGGGAGTAAAATTCAGGACTACCAAGGCCCTGCACAGTGTATTATTCACCAGGGAAGGTATCACAGGGCTCTATAAATGAAGCCCTGCTGAAGCCTGTGTTCTGCAATGGTTAGATGTGTACTGAATTGCTACAGATTTCAAATACATACCTATATCAAAAGGTGCACCCGTTAAAGAAATAAGGAAAGATGTTACAGATCTAATCTCTGTGATCTGCAAGGACTTAGGCTGAAAGTTTTTATTCAGCTGCTCCTGTGCTCCCACTGAAGATACACAGAGGCACAGGACAGTCTGACCACAGGCAGCCAGAGATTAAGATGTAAATGCTACATTTGTGTAGAGTAACCAAGCAGAAATGTAAAAAATATCTCAAATAAAGCACTTCCCCATTTTTTTCAGCTTATTACAACCTTTGGTTACAAGACTGAGTCCATCTGCTGCCTATAGAGTCCCTGGAGAGCAGGCCAAGTAAAGGTCCACACAAGTGGCAACTCGAGGCTTAAGTTACTGTTATCCAAATCTGCAGCATGAACACAAAGAACACAACACATGCAGAAAGGCAGCAGTGAAGTTGTACCTCGGGTTTTTAACTCAAAGCACACTTTTCCAGTTTGAATAGGCTGGCCTCCAGCTTAGTTTTACTCTAGATACCAATCAGCTACATCAGCCCAGCTAATGACATTTATACATTGACAGAGTATAAAATTCGCACTTGAAATAAAGCTGTATTCATGAATCTGAGGGCAAAACTTGCATAAACAGAAGTGTGCTCTTCATGTTAGATTTCTTCTCGCTGCTTCACCAGGAAGTTCAGGTATTAATCTGAAAATTCATCCTAAGCAGTGTAAATACTACATAAACACTGATACTGTCCTGTATTTGCCACACAAAGAAAGCAGAAAGCCTTCTGTCGTTATTGACACGTCACTCTAAGCTCTTTTAGCTCGCACATCTTTTCAACATCACCAGAGAACTGGCAGACGGTACTATACAAATTCAGGGAGTTATTTTGAAAGAACTGTTGGAAGAAACTTTTCCCTCCATGGAGAATGATAGCACAGCTTAGTGCATTTGGGGACTTTTAATACTGTACTTGCCTCAGCAACGTGAAACGAGTGTGGTCAGTGCAGTGCACCCACTTATCCTGCCTGGACACTCATCCCGAGGAGTACCTTGACCTCTGCACGAAACTCTCTTCTCTCTTCTGCACGGGCTACACTCGATTCAAACTATCCCTCCGCACTTTGTCAACCACGAAACGGCCCAGCGGCCGTGCCTGGTCGGCAGAAGCAGCTCCGCGTTCAATCAGAGCCTGCAGCCCTCCCTACAGAGCCCGGGCGCGGCTGTGCCCGGCTGTCCCCAGCGAACACGTTGTGCCAGGCGAGGCGGGTCCCAGGGGCTGCCGCGGCACGGCCCCCTCCATCCACCACCTGCGGAACGAGCTCTCTCCACACCGCCCTTGGGATCCCGCCCAGCTCCGGCGAGCGGGCTCCGCTCCCGCTCCTGTGCGCCGGGACAGCGGGGGTCGCGGACTTGTTGCTGCCGCTGCCCCTGCCCGCACCCGCCGTTCCCGGGGCGGCGGG
>VYZT01026827.1:15172-41884 GCA_013400735.1 Pomatostomus ruficeps
AACGAGGGACGCGGGGTCGGAGCGCGGCCGGCGGCGCGGGGCAGCGCGGGGTCATGTGGGCGGTGGCGGCGGCGGCGCGGGGGCTCCGCGGGGCCTGCCTCAGGTAAGGCTGCGGCCGGGCTCTGGAACTGGGTCTGCGGCCGCCCTGCCCCGGGACCGCGGGGAGGGAGCCCGGGAAGCGCTCCTTAGCCGCAGTGCCTGCCCAGCCCGTTCCCGCCCATTCCTGGGGCTGGTATCCGCCCGGGCTGCCGCGGCGGCCTGCGCTGGGCCCCCGCACCTGGAGACGTCGGTGCCTTGGCACCTGGGCCAGTTCGTCCTCCCGTGCCACCCGCCGAGATACGACAGTCGGCATCGCTCTCCTAATCTGAATGGCGGTGGTCTGACCTCTCTCATATCAGCTCCTCAAAGGCGTCATTGTCAGAGCTTAAAACTAAAACTGCTATAACCTGTCTAAAAACCGTGTCTGTTTCACCCCTCGGTACCCTCTGGGCTCACACCGACTAGTCCGTATTTGGGATCAGTTACCTAGCTCAAGAGTTTGAGGTCATCTCTGGGCAAACGTTGTATCCTGCCATGAATGAAGTGGCCGAAGATGATACAAAACTCATCACTGTAATATGTGAATAACAAATAGCTCTTGTGCAGAATCAGTGACACCAGAGCCAGTTTCTCTCCATGTTTTATGTTCCTTTTCCTCCTGCAGCTCCTGGCTGCCCCAAAGGGTCCTACTCCGAGGGAGTCACTGGCAGAGCTCACTGTTGGAGTTTAGGACATCCCTCCCTGTGAGGTGAGTGCAGCTTTCTTGGAGTTACACAGAACTGCTCACATCCACTGGGGGAACACAAATTCTCCCAAGTTCAAATTTAACCTTTAACTATACATGTTTAAGTCTCTATATGCCAAAGCAGTTCGGAACTAATGGCCTCTTGTGGAGAGTTCAGTGCTGTAAAATTAGCACTTTGTGCTTGTGGGTAGCACAATCACAGAACACAGCTGGAAATGTTGGGGTTTATGCAGTGCTCCAGAATTCCCTGCTGGGCAACACCAGTGAAAGCCTCGCCAAACCAGAAATGCTTTGCTGTGAAGGCAGAGGCAGCCCACGTGTATTTTTGTGCCACATTTAAGTGTCTTTGTTTTGTTTTGATGCAGCTTGATTTAAAATACCCAGGTAGCTCTTAGGTACTATTGGAGAGGGACTGTTTCACACCGTAAAGGTTGTTTGGTCTGCAAGGCAGGAATGAGGGTCAGTTTGTGTCTGTGGAGTGTGCAGTGATATCTTGGATCTGAACTTGGCTCCAAATGCAGAAATTTTAGAAGCATGTGTAAAACCACTTACAGTCTTCTTTAATGTGAAATAACAGGAATATTTGTTCAGGGCCAGGTTCGATGGGGCTTGGAGCAGCAAGCTGGTCTAGTGAAAGGTTTCCCTGTCCATGGTAGGGGGTTAGAACCACATGAGGTTTAAGGTCCTTTCCAACACAAGCCACTGTATGATAAACGTGATGTGCTGCACTCTGAGCCAGTGAAAACAATTCCGATTGTTTCAATTAATTCAATTTTTGTGGAACTTTCTCTGGTCATTCTGATGTTCAGCACAAAATTGCTTTTCCCAGGCAGTTGCAGTTCTCTCTGCAGAAAATCTCAGCAGACGTGTCACTGGCTCCTGGAAATTACATTATTTGAATAAAGCTAATGGCTGAAACTTGTGTCAGGGACTAAATTAAGCAATGGAAAGGAAAGTTGCTGGTGTTGAATTAAAGGACAAAATACCTTCTTTTATGTACTATTTCCCTTGTAGAGCACAACCGAAGAAGAAGAAGAAAGTGGATGTGAAGAAAGAGCAAGCACAGAAGGAACGTATGAAGAAAAAGATTAAAAAGTTGGAAAAAGCTGCCCCAGAACTGATTCCAATTGAGGATTTTATAACACCACTTAAGTACTCAGAGAGCAACAGGTCAGTAAGTCTGTCACCATGCACCTGCACACACAGTGAATTTCTTTCTCTGCACAACTGCACCATAGTGGCAGCCTTGGTTTACCCACTTCCCTCAGGACAAAAATGTGGAAAGGAAGTATTATTTGTTCTTGTTAAAAGTAATGTGCATTTCCTGTTAGATTGACTGAAAGACCTCACAGACTGACTAAATTATTAGTGAATGCAGTGTATTCTCTAGGTTTGATGGGGGTTTTTTGCTTGGTGGTGGGATTTTTGGTTTCAGCATCCTGTTTTTCTTAGTTTGGTCTTTGGAGTCAAGCTATTTCCCTATTAAAATGCTATCCTTCTCTTTATCAGAGTGCGAAGTCTTCCCGCTCTTTCTCCTGAAGAGTCTGAAAGAAGAGTTTTACTTTTGAAGAAGTGGTGTTTGTTTAAGCAGAAGCAAGATGAGGCAGAAAAGAAAGCAATTAAGGCCCTTGTAGAATCTCAGCAAGAGGCACTAAAGGAACTGCGCCTGGAATCCGAGGAGCTGTACCAGGCAGCAATCCGAAGGGATGAGGGGCTTTTCCCCTTTGAGAGGGACGGACCCAGTTACACCCCACCCCTTCCTGGCTACGATCCCCCCGAAGGAAAGTGCATTGACATCACCAAGGTGTACACACAGTGATGGAGGAGGTCCTGGTTCAGCTGCCAGGAGGTGCTCAGCCAACTGAAGAGGAAAGATTGAAATAAGAATAAACAATTTTTCCTGCAGGTTACAACACTGGAGGATGTGACTGTAAAAAAAAAAAAGAATTACATCTCTTGGTGTTTGGGGTTTCTTAATGACTATCCAGGTAATAACACACCTAGCAAAGCTACACAACCTTACACAGCGGCAAAGCCAATTTTTTTATTTTCTTAAATTGCCATGTAATAACTAAGTTTCCATGGGTTTGCCCTGAAGCAAACCCAATCTCTCTCTACATTCGTTTAAACCTTTTTTTTAGTAGTTTTGAATACTGCCACAATACGCACCACCACTCAACAGCAGTTCCACAAAGGGGCAGTTTAAGGGTGTGCAGCACCTTCTCCCTAGGTGAGAAGCTCTCCAACTGCCACAATCCTGATGCTGGGAAATGTCTTTTAAATGCCAGTGTTTGGGATTGTCCTGAGCTGGCAGAGAAGAGTCCCAGCTTGGGGTTTTTTGCCATCTGGCAGGCCTGGGGTGGGTACCTTGTTTGAAAAGTGCTCAATGGCAGCTGGTAGGACAAGAAGCCCTCAATGCTAGATCATGCATGCATTAAGTTGGAAGTTGCCTACTGAGATGAAATCCTGAAGTGTAAGACAGTAGTAAAAGACCACAATCAAATTAAGCACCTCAAATCTCCCTTTAAAAATACTCTGTTTAAATAAAATTTCAGTATTTTTAAGTGAGTGCTAAAGTATTGCAGGGCAGAGCTACAGTTACATAACTTCAAGATGATGTGGAAGGAAAAAAAAAGCCAGCGTAATTCTGAATTGTGTATTATGTTACTGACCAAACACAGAAAACAGTCTTGTTAATTTGATTTGTCATGGTCAAGTGGTAGATACCAGTCAGGTGGTGGGCTCTTCCTGAGCTTCCACACTGGAGCATATTTCTGTTTTTCCGTAACTCGAGCTCTTTCACTCTTGCACAAAGCTTCCTGAAATACAGGAAAAAAATATTACCATAATAGTGTTGAATGTTCCAATCATACAGAGCTGATTTCCTGCTGTGAATATTTGAGATAAAAGGACAAACAGAAATTTATCATGCTTAAGCAGAAGTGCTAAATGCTATCTAAGGCCAGGATACAAGTTTTTAACTAAGTCATTTTGTCTCTGGCTCCTACGTTATGAAGGAAACTACCACTTCTGTGGAACCCTCCCCGCCAGAAGCTGTCCTGGCTGGCTAAAGGGAGGAGTTACGCTGGAGCCTGTGCGGCGGGGCTCGTGTCCTCTAGTGTCCGCGGGGCTGTAGCCAGGGGCATTTCTGGACACTCCAGGAATGCCCTTTGCCTATAACGTGGCGACTTTTCCTATTAGGAAGGAAATGTCAGAGTAATAGAAATCAAGAGCTTTCACAGATGAAAACTGAAAATACTCCCTAGACCCTTAAGTGATTTTAAGACAATCCTACCCACCTCCGCTCCGAGCCGGCCCCTGCTTTTCCAAACCCTCCCCAACCCCCGCGGCTGCGGGGTTTCTATCCCAGCAGCCCCGGCCTACAGAGCCCCGGGCAGGCCAGGACCGGGGCCAGTACCTGTGCGGCGGCGGCGCGGTCCCTCTCCCAGGCGCGGCAGGCCTCGTAGTCGTCCCGCCAGCGGTCGCAGGCCGGCAGCTCCCCGTGCGCGTAATAGTGGTGGAAGGCGTGGCGCAGCCCGCGGCAGTGCTTCCATTCCCCCCAGTAGTCCTCGCACGACCGCGGCGGCTGCGGACGGACACGGCCGGGCTGAGCTGAGCCNCCGCTCACCCGCCAGGAGCTGCCCGTGCCCTCCATGCTCCGCCACCGCCAATGGCCGCCGCGCTTACGGCGGCACCTCCGGGCGCGGCCAATGGCGAGGGGCGGCACAAACCAGCCCCGCGCCTGCCAGCCAATGGCTGCGCAGAGGCCGCCACGTGACAAGCGCACCCCGCGAGCCGCTGGGCGCTGCCGGATGAGGCGCGGGGACGCCCGGCAGCCCCCGCCTTTCGGTCATTCCAAAATCACCACACAGGGACGCAGCTGGTTACGAGGAACCTTTACTCGGACTCTCGGGACTGCGCAGGGGTTGCACCCGGGTACGCTACCCGGTAGACGAGAGGGCGCACAGGATAAACTCGCACCGTTCCAAAGTGCCACCGGGCAGTGCAGCTGGGTCTCTCCTCTCCCCACACGTGCCATGAGATTGCTACGCTACGTTATAGTATCTGAACTATTAAAAAGCATGTTATTAATTATAAATATAAAAAGCAATTACAGGGGGTTTGCTTAGGATGATTAATAACCCAACACCTGAAGCTAAGCTCAAAGAGACTCCCTGCACTAAAGTCCTAAACACCAAAGTCACCCTTCGTTTGCACCACAGCAAAAAGCTGACCTGAAATTGTGGCAAAATACATATAGAGAGAGGAAAATACTAAGCACAGAGCAACATGAGACCATCATCACTCGGGAGATGAGGGGAGGATGTAGTCTAAGCGGACCCTTATTAAGGTAGAGCTTGTTAGTTTTGCTTCTCATGTCAGAGATCTATGTTCCCCTCTTTACAACACATACAAAAAGCTTCTTCCAAATTCCCAGAACAATCTGACAGCTCCAGCTCTAAACATGAAACCAAAACTTTAAAGTGTTCCTGTGTTGCAAAACAATCTCTGAACTGCAATAACTAAGATCCAAGATGGCTGCAACTGTTACTTTATTTTCCCCCTGACTAGCTGAAGGTACCACAACTTAGGGCTTTCTTCCTTTTTTGCGCAAGGACTGGCCTTCTCCTGAAAAGGCAATAAACCGGCTTCCAGATTCATCCTGGAAAAAGGAAAGAGGGAAAAAAGGTTGTTACCTTTTTGCTCACTGCTTGTGTGTGATGAAAGCTGAGTGACTGTTAGCAAGAATACTCCATCAGAGCAGCCACCGACTGTAGACATTTCACATCCTTAATCTAGATAAAAACCACTTTCTTCCTGAAAATAAAATAGCAGCATTTCGGTGACCTTTCAGCCAACTGAAAGGAGTGTGCACTGGCTTATTAAACTGACACCAGGCCAATCTTTTTCTACCTGTAACAAGCACATCAGAGATTGCTTCATATAACTCAAACCATTCTAAACTGCTACCACTTTTTAACAGAAGCATGCTGTAAAAAAATCAAGGGTAGAAAGAGACGGGCCACAAAATTGGACCATGTTCTAATGTTCTAATTCTGTGCAGCTTCGGGGGAGGATTCAACTGTATTTACCTCTTCCACTTTCTTAACCAGTGGACGTGAATTCCTAATGAATGTGATTCTACCAATCTTGAAGTCATAGTTGGGAATTCCTCTGGAAAATAAGCATAAAATATGAAACAAGTTTTATACCTACCATTGAATTGAACACAGAGAGTCCTATTCTGCGTCTGTCAGTGTAATACCAACACTGATTGTACATTTTCATTTCTAGATAATTCCAGAGTTAAACCACTCAATTATCTTCTGAAGGTAGGCAGAGACTGAGTAAGTAAATAATCAAATACTGGAGTTGTTGTGGAAGCTTGGCCAAAGCATGTTTCCACTAGCCTGTGGATAAGACTATTTATTTTCTAAAGGCAAACTCGTGATGAAATTAGTTTGTTTATATTGCAGGAGCAGGGGAAAAAACTAAAACTCTGTTCAAACACTGATCCTTCACTTGTTGACAACTGAATGAAACAGACCTACCTTCGGATGTCTCCTGGTTTAATTGGTGAGGGACTGGGGTCCACACCTTTCTTCTTGCCATCCAATCTGTTCCCAGAACCAGAAAATGCCTGTGGATACATAAAACAAGTCTTATTTTTAACTCCTGGCATTTGAAAGCACACTGCACAAGGATATTAGATTCTGTAAAATCTTACAGCAACTTTTATTTTGTTATTTAATTCAGTGTGCTTCTTTTTTTGGTACATATAAGCTGATGAATTGTGGGTGTAGGAGTCTGTTTCAGTCTCCCATCTGCCCTTTGCAGAGAGCAAGTCATGCTGTTCCTGGCTGTGATCACACAAACATTCATAAGCACTTGCCAGTTAAATAACAAGCACCTCTAAGAACAGGTACTGATATTTTGCCGTTGTTCAGAACAACGTTCGCTCACCATTTCAGAGTATTCAGAAACCAGCAGAAACAGGAGACTTACGCGAAATCCTATGTCACTCACGTATCCACTGTGGTCTGCTTCCACATCCTGTGAGGGGAAAACCAAGTTCATTGTGTTCATGTTCTGACATGCACATGACATGAAAACAGTTTCAAGTATTTCTGACAGAACAAAACTTCAGAACAATCCCTTTCCAAAAACAACAGTTGGTAAACAACTTCCTAAGTAACACATGCAACAGCTTCTGGTAAGTAAAATTTAAACTTAACAACCTGTTTAAAGAAAAAAAATTATGTTGGCACTCACTGCTCCCCACACTAGCAATGCTGACTTCTAGGGAATACATTTTGGAAGAACAGAAATTTAACCTACTGTGGTCTCTTCGTGTTGTGCACTTCTTTCTGGTTCTTTGTATCCCAAAGGAGCGTCAAAATCCACCTATTTACACAAACAGCATGAAAAAAACATAATTAATATTTTTATTTAAATCGTAAGCTTTATGCTACTATTCCTCAAAACTCCATGAACTATTATTACTACATTTGGTCTAAAAAGAACTGAGGTTTTCTTGTTAAACATTTTAACACAGAACTAAAATAAGACCAAGCCTCCTAGGAATGAACCTTAGCATGTAATTGAAACAGAGCAGTAAAACAGCACCACAATATCATTGGAGTATGAGTCAAGACAAGGCTATTAAATACAACTCAGATAAAACATACTGAATCTAAACATTAAATTCTAGGCACTGCAGTCACCTGATGTTACATGAAGTGCTAATCAAGATCACAGATGGGGTCACAAAGGCACACGAGTACTCTCAAATGAGTCATCTTCCCTACCCCATGGATTGCACCTTTGTTGCGGTGTCAGAGGGGCTACATGTGCAGAGCTACCACTGCACAAGTGCCCTCTCCTCTTGGGAGGACACAGGTAGGGCAGCTTTAACTTCCACATCAGCTTTAACTTACGTTCATATCACACTCTATGATGGACACAGCCTTATCTGGTTTGGTCTCCATTACCCGAAGCTCATAGATCTGAAACAGTAATAGATATTTTAAGATTGCATTGTGTATAAGAAAAGCGTATCTAAACCTTTCCTTTCAAACTGCTTGAAGGAAACTGAACTAAGCGCTCTTTAGGTTGAGGACTAGATACTGCAGGGTCTCAACAGAGCTTTTAACTTAGAAGCCAGAGAACCTATTACTGTATCTTGCTGCACCCTTACTGTACTTACATCTGCATTTTTGAAAACAAATTCTGAATTTATGATAAATCCTTTCCCTTGACTTGTAAAACCTTCAACAGCACATTTATTTTCCTGTGAGTCCAAAAAAGTTAGAACAGCAGCTCAGAAAGACTTAGCTGACTCCCTTTTTCCTCCAATAGAAAACCAACTGTGAAATCTACCATATGGGATTATTTGTCCAAAACACTGCACAGCTCTGCGTTGATTGTTTTAGTACCAACATCCAACAACCGAACTTAGTTTATAACCCTCAACCCCATACTGTACCTTTTCATTGTAGTTGATGGCAATAACATCCCCAGTAGTTAGACAGGCAAAGTTTCTCAATGCATTTTCTAGTCTTTGGACTATGTTAAGATGAAACATTTGTTTTCAGTGAAACACCAAAGCTTTAAAGTTACTATACTGTGGATCGCTAATCCTTGGTTTCTCAAACATGGCTTAAAAGTCATCAGTACTGCAGATAGGATTTTAGTAAATATTAGGGTGTACAAGTTCTTCAAAGGGATGCTCAAAATTCATTGGACTTTAAGCCAACACTCCTCCTTCTTCACTCCAGACCCCACTTTGTACCAACAGTTGACCACATCTCTGTACATCAGTTCTCCATCCCTTTTGTTTTCAGAAGGAGCAGCAGTGGCCACCTACTACTGGAAGTATAGGAGTCACACCTGAAAAGCTAGCTCTGTTTCATCATTCCAATTTGGAAGAAAATTTCTTCCCCTTATACCATAATTGAATAGGAAGGATACACAGCTTTGGGATTGGTGATGTCAAGAAAATCTGGGCTCTGTGGTTGAAATTTTGAGTAAGTAGCAACTTGCAGATTGACACTCTCCACTTGTACCAGGCCTCCTTCTTCCAGCAGCAAATTCTGCATCATCTGCAAGAATGGAAACAAGCACACAAAGCTCTATCAATATGTCTGATGTTTTCAATTCTCTCTCCTGTGTATAGCAGTTCTTGTGTGTATTCAATTTCAGGAAGAACAGTCAGGTGCATGTTAAAAAGCAGTCTGCTTTGCTTAGTTAAACTTTTGCAGAGGGAAGCCTGAGCCAGAACTGAAGGCTGTTGCAGGAACATAGCCAGCAGAGACAGGCAGTCAGGAAACATTCCACCTCCTTAATATTAAACTTTGCAGCTTGCTAATCCTACTTTTCCAGTTCTGACAGTCCAGCATGAGGCAACTCACCCAGTGTGGAAGGTAACATATTCCCTCATCAGCCACAAACTCGAGCACGCCACAGTGCGTCATTCGGTCTGAGTTTTTGTTGGTCAGCTTGAACAGCATGGGGTAAGTAATATTAAGGCGGCCTGGTGAGAAAGGACAAAAAAATTCTTTGTTAAAAGCCATTAGCACATTTCTGAAGCTTTCAGAGATCAGACATCACCAAGAGAATGGGCCAGACTACAGGAGATGATTCCCCCCACACTGTTATTCCAACTGCTCAAAACTACAGTTCTCTGTAGCAGATACACAACTACAATGTTGGCATCACATTCAGACCTTTAAATGCTCAGGTGACCAAACACTTCAGATGTCTTTCCTTGAAGAAAAACAAGCCCCATTAATTCTGACAGAAAAAATACCATCAAAATACATTTTTTAAACGAATTAGTCTCACAGTATCTATTTAAGTCAGACTTGAATAGATAACTAAAATACTGTAGTACTGGCATACACATTTGCTCCCATTTCTAATGTTGTTATTCCAGAATAAAATATTCACTTACTGAGTTGATCCAAAGCCGATGGTGGCATAATTACTGCAGAAATGAATAAGAATGTAAAATTAGGAGAGTATGTACAAGAGTACATAACATACAATTTTATCCTTCCTTTCTCTAAAATCTCCTTTAAAAAAGGGGCAGATTCTGAAATCTGTAAATTCATTTTTAGACAGAGACCAGTAGAATCAATCATGGCAAATATCCCTGCTATATGGAGATTTCAGAATTATAACCCAGGAAAAATAGAAGACCAGGTTTTGCAACATTATTACTACACAAAAATTTTCACAAAGCTAATTTTATTTATTTGGGCTCACAGGTGTTCTTCAATCCATACCAACTCAAAACAACATAGCATTAGTCTGACAGCCTGAAAATGAAGTTTGCCAATCTATTACTTTCTTTGTACAAATTAAGTGAAATAAAACACCGTGGGGGGAAAAAGTGCTTAATCATAAACTTCCATGGCTTACACTAGCTCCAAGATTATAACAAGAAACTTTATAAAAGAAGACTGTCTCCTTCTAATGCTCATAAACTCCGAGTCATTTGGTAAACATTTTTAATTACGGAGTAATGCAATAGAAGATGACCCCTCCTCCTTCCTCAAAGCCCCACCCAAGGTGCTCAGCACTCTGTCACCGTGTTTTCAATGCTCCTGCTGTCTTGGCCAAAAGCTGCATTACTTGACATTATTCACAAACACTCTTCCAACAGGTTTATTAGTCAAAATAAAACATGCACATACTCTTCCCGCCTTTCTCCACATCTGACCTGTCATTAGGTCCGGCAAGCATGGATACCGAGAAGCAGCGGTACTGGGTTGAGAAGCGGTTCTGGAACACCCGGGGGATGGGGTGGTCAAACATATTAAAAGAGAACTAGAGGGGAGAAAAACAACACACAGAGAACGCATTAATCAGTATCAACAGCACAAAAGTGTCACAGGACCCACTGAGGGCTCCTGAAATGTCGCCGCCGTGACGCGGCACCCCCCCGGCCACCCCCAAGCCTCACCATGGCGGCGGCGGCGGGCGCTCCCTCAGGGCCGCCGGGACGGGCCGGGCCGAGCCACGGCCGCTCCCTCACCTCACGGGCTCTGCCGGGCCCCCCCCGGGCCCCGCCCCTCCCAGAGTGCCGCGCGGCGCCGGCCGCTCCGGCGGCCATTTTGGGTGAGGGCGGAAGACAGGGCCCCGCGTCCTCGGAGTCGGCCATCGCCGGGAGTCCCTTCTGCTCGCTCCGCTCCTCTTCGGTCTCTGGATGTTGATGCGGCCCCGCTGACGCTTCGCCGGGCTCCCTTTAATGACAAAGCAAAGAACTCGCCCGTAGCAAAGATGGCGGACGGGGCGACAAAAGCCAGCAGGGTACTTCCGCCCGGGGCTCTCACAGGATTGGCCAACAGCCCTCATCGTCACCGCCTTCTCCCAATCCCATTGGTAAAGCCCCGGAAAGGAGTGGGACGCTCGCGCTGCGGGGGTGGTGTAGGCGCGTTCCTATTGGCCAGCGCTCCGTGAGGCGCGGCCCAATGGGACACGGCGTTGGTTTGGCGCCCAGTTTGAGCGGGGGCGGTTCACTGTGCCGCCCGTTCCCGCCGCGCGCGCCCGTTCCCGCCATGTTCGTCTCCGACTGCCGTCGGGAGTTCTACGACCTGATCGTCACCCAGGTGCGGGCAGGGGACCCTGACCGGGGGCGGGGGTGGCACCCCAAGCGCCCCAGCGGCTGGTGGAGCAGCCTTCCCTCGCGGCTCTCTCCTCTCGCGGCTCTCTCCCCTCACAGCTCTCCCCACTCAGGGCTGCCGCGGTTCCCGTCGCCTCACGGCGCAGGGTTGGTGTGGGTCGTCCCCAGCTCTGCCGGCGGTGGCTGAGGCGCTCCGGTGCTCTGGAGCGGTGGTGGCCTCGCTCCGGGGGCTGCGGGGCGGGGGTCGGCGGCGGGGAGCACCGTGCAGGCAGCCGCGCTGAGGGTGGCGGGCCCGGCAGTCACCCGGGTCGTAAAAGTCCCATTCCCCGGTATTTTTCCCCTTCCCTCCCCATGGGAACCTGAGACAAAGCAGCGTCAGCGCGGTGAAGTCTCGTCAGGGATTTCGCTTACAGCTCATCTCCTTCCCCACAAGTGTTTTTGTGTGTTCTGGATCTCGTGCTTAACCATGATATCTTTGAACTATTTTTTTAAATATCTCTCTAACCGCTTTGGTGTTATTTGCCCAGACGCTAAATACTGTTTTCTGTCGTCTGTAATGTTTTTCTCGCAGTCTTTCCTGTAGCACATCTCTCTGCTACTTTTATTTTTAACCCAGGGTTTGCTTAACTCCGGGGATGTGTACGCTGAGGTGGTGAAGATTTTGTTGTACAGTCTTCTGGCATTTCTACCAGTGAAACGATATTATGGATTGTGCAAATTAAAGTATTTATCTTAATTTCTCCAGCTGTAAGCAAAATCTCAAAATCTCTGCCCCCCAAAAAACACTCTCACAAAACAAACAAACCAAAAACCCCAAAACAAACAAACAAAAAACCCCAGCCAACCTTGATTTAGGCAAGAGAATTTATTTCCTGAGTTGCCTTGTCCTTGCTTTTGCTACAGATTTTCTTTAGTCAAAACTGTTGTAGATCTGTGCAGGATAGGAAGGCCTTTCTATACACAATGAAAATAATTGTAGGGCTTGACTACGTGTGAAACTTCAAAAATATGTGAGATTCAGACGAGTCTGAATAGTTACATTTCCCTAAAGCAGCTGACATATTTTGGATATGTGGAGTTGCTTATTTTTAATATTAATAGGGATCCAAACTGGTTAATTTTGGTTGCAGTGTCCATTCAGAAGCAATCTCGTTTTATGATTATGATGATCTCCATCTGAATTTCTGATGTCTCAGTGTTCTATGCATTTCATGTACCAGCACACTCTATTTGGCACCTATATTAATATATTAATGCTATTATTTTGTTATTTTTGCAGCGCGTTCTTCTTCTTGTTGCTTCAGATGTTGATGCATTATGTGCTTGTAAAATACTCCAAGTAAGTCTTGGTTCATTGTCATTGCAGGCAGACAGTATGAGAGAATATGTATGCCCTGGGATCCTATAAATGGGTTTGAACTGGGGAAAGGAGGAAGGCTTAATCTGCATTTGTAACATTTGTTTCTGTGAGTTATGGCTCTGAAAAATGGTGAATCATACTCGCAGAGTTCATGCAGATTTGTCATTTCAGATGTCTTTATTTTAAAGATTTGCATGGAATGGAATGATAGCATGATGCAGCATTGCAGGAGAGGCTGTTTCCCCTCCCCTTTGCTAACAGCTGTTGCTTCCTTGCAGGCTTTGTTTCAATGTGACCATGTGCAATATACACTCCTGCCGGTGTCTGGGTGGCAAGAACTTGAAACTGCCTTTCTTGAGCATAAAGATCAGGTGAAAAAATACTGAAGAAATTTTTAAGCTGCAGCTCATCTTTATAAACTCCTTCCCTTCCCCAATTTAAAATGTCAGCACTTAAAGTCGTTATTATTAGTGATTATTTCAAAACTGTGGTTACGTTTTAACATACCAGTAATAAACTTGTCAAGTTTTTAACATCACCTCGAACGAATATGCTATAATGTTGATAGAGTCAAATTATGTTTGCACACATTTTGAGATACAAAGGTGATGATATTGGTTGTCCAACATCCCTGAATTGTGTGTTTTGCTTTAAAAAAAAATTCTGTCTCAGAGACATCAACTACCAGAAAATAAATACAAGTTTTGGCAATGATGAGTGCTCTAGAGGTTTTATAAACATATTTTCAGTTTTCCATGTTTCCTGACAATTTAAGGAACAAGCTTCTTATGTCTTTTTTTCTGCTTTTGTTTATAGTTCAAGTACTTTGTTCTCATTAACTGTGGTGCCAATGTTGACCTCCTGGAAATCTTGCAGCCTGAAGAAGACACTTTTTTTTTCGTATGTGACAGTCACAGACCAATCAATGTAGTGAATATTTACAATGACACACAGGTAAAGGCTTTTCTTTCATAATAAAAACCTTCCCACAATGGCGTGGTGAGCAGTGTAGTGCTCTTCTGTGCTTGCAAAACTGGTTAGAGCATTAGCTTGTCGTCAGAAAGCAGCATTAATAAATAAATATTTGCAGTAGTAATGTACGTGATCAGAAAAAATTCTTTTTCCAGTAGTAAAATCTCTAATGTTAGCAATGTGGTAGTTGTCACTAGCAAGCACCTTTTAATCTTGTTGCTGTAAATCAAACAGCCATAAATTAGAGGAGAAACATCCTCCAGAATGTAACATGTATTATCTCTCGGTGTCTAGCAACACCTAGAATTTGAAATATTAAGCACAAATTATTTGATTTTAACAAGCATTAAAATGATAATTCTTTCAGTAATGCTGTAACAAAGGAATATGGATTTTTACTCTTATTTTTATAAATCACAATGGTATTTGTATTATAAACCAATGTTTTCTTATGCCAGGAATTAATCACAGCCTAAATGAATTTTTAGTTTCTTTTGCTAAATAAGAGTACATTTTGCTCATTAAATAAGATACTTACTCTAAAATCCAGTTTTCTTCTTGCTAGATTAAGTTGTTAGTCAAGCAAGATGATGACCTCGATGTTCCTGCTTACGATGACATCTTCAGAGATGAAGAGAGTGAGGAAGAGGACTCAGAGAATGACAGTGACGGCTCAGAACCGTTAGAGAAGCGTAGACGTTTTGAAGAGGTTTGTTTCACTACTGGGTTGCGAAAGAAGAAAAATAACACCGCTATTGCATGTATTTTACATCATAATAATAATTGAGTTTAAAAATTGTGGTCCATCAGATCACAAATCCAAGTGTACGATTTAAAAAGAATCTACTACAACAGGTAGAGTTTCTCATAAAATATTTATTTCTCTGAACTACACAGAAATATTTTCTCCAAATTAAAAAAAAATGTTTTGATCTTACTTATGTATAATTCTTTGTATAATCAATGAACTGGAGACATCTATCTCCTAATATCTGCTGGGGGCTTGACAGTCTAGCATTAGAACTTGTTTAGATATAAGCTCCTTTTTTAAAAATTGTGTGAGAAAATACAAGCTCACAAATAGTTTAGCAATGCATTTTGTCTGTGCTTGTAGCAGTAAACTAACAGAAGTATATGAAATTCAATTTGCCATGTTACTTGTAGCATCTTTTCTATTTACACTATAGAAACAAGCAAAGGCGTAAGACCTGCAACAACTAAATATAAAGACATCTTTAGATTTTATATATATTTCAGGTTATTTTCCCATTAACATTGTATATTTTTTTCTTACTAATATAAAAAAGGCACTATCTTAGCAAAACAAGATACCAAATTCAAAGGAAAATGTGCAAATATACAAAAACTTTTCTCAAATCTGTTAAGTATTTCACAAAGATCTTATGTGTGTTCCTTGGAAATATTTTTGATAATATTTTTCTCATTAGATGCTGTTAATGGCAATATACCTTTTTTTAAGAAGAAATATGTTAAATGAAAATTTTAATTACATTTTTTAATTAAGGTTTAATAATTGAAGTATCTAGATGCTAATCTATTAGAATATTTTTTCTAGCTTTTTAACATCCTGTAAATTAATTTCCAGGAGGTAATAGAGAGGACAATGAAAAGGCGACAAAGGCGAGAATGGGAAGCACGCAGGTGTGTAAGTGGGTTTTTCTAACGTTGCTTCTTTTTCTTTCATTCTTTGATTAAAATTGTGTTAAGAATACAAACACAAGATACCAAGCTGTGATTTGCAAGATGCTTTAGTTATGGTTTTGTTTAGAAAGCTGAGAGAGATATTTAGTATATAAAAATAAAATGTTTAAATGGAGGAAATTGTAAATAGTAATTTGAAATTTGAGTACCAATAGGTGCATTTGCTCACTTCAAGTAGCTGTAATACTCTTGTCTGTCTTGGGGTGAAATATATGCTTATGTTTTCTACTTTTACAATCCCACTGTAGTCAATAGGAATGAGCAGGAACAAATCAGATAAAATGGGATTTGAGAAGTAATGATGTAAAACATTTTTCCTCTTTGTTTTATGACCACAGTTCGGTGTGGTTTCCACAGTATTACTAAAGTCCAATTGCCCTGCAGATAAAAACATTTCTAGCCCAAGTTTAATATTTTTAATTGCTAAAATGAAATCAAAACATTAATCACCATTTCTGGATTATATTTTTAATTGGATTCAATGACCAGTTCACCACTTAGTCAAATGCGGGGTTTTTCTCTGTTTTAGACGAGAAATTCTTTTTGATTACGAGCAATATGAATACCATGGGACCTCAGTAAGTATAAACTCTGTTTGCCTTAAAACTTCAAGGTGACAATGTGAAGGTAATTGGACAATACCCAATGTTATAATTACCTATTACAATTATATAATTATCTAATAATACAATTCAATATAATATTACTGCATCTTGCTATTTTTGTATCTTATTATATATATAAGCTACAACATACATATATACAAGTAGTTTAACTCAGTTTAATGTTTTATGGCTTTTTTTTAAGATCTTTGCAAGAGTATCTATCTGTGTACAAAATACTGTCACAAAAAGACTTGAGCGTGTAGGGAGGTTGTTTGTCTTTCAAAGTGTCAGGATATCCCAAACACAGCACTTAGGACATCAAACTGTTCCTTCTGTCATTTGGCCTCTCTGATTATATTTATATTTTATTAAGTGTTTGCTTTATATATAAAGCAGGCTTACAGAGCTTTCTAGAATATTTTTATTTTTATGTAGTGTCTTAGGAAGAAGCTGGCAGATTGTCAGACTCCGGTGTGATTTCTAGAGCTTTAGTAACATGTGCTCGTAGTTGGCAGATTTCACTGTTTTATTTGTTTAGGGAACTGTGTCTTGTGTTCATTTATCCTGTCTTTTTTCTTCTCCTTTTTGTAGTCTGCGATGGTGATGTTTGATCTGGCATGGATAATGTCTAAGGACTTGAATGACATGTTGTGGTAGGTTTCCATCGTCATTTTTTGTAGAGATTGGATGCTTAAACCTGTCTCAAAGGCAGGCAGGATTTCCCAAAATTATTTGGTTTCAGTATGAGATTCCAGTTTCTTTTGTGAGTGGATGCTTGTCTTCAACTAGAGGATGGATCTGTGTAAATGAATTAAAAGCAACAACAGATTTTGCATGGAAAAAAGAGAGAACGGTTCTATATGTGTATGTCTGCAAAAGAGGGGATAATAGTAGATTATACCTTCTATGTGCTGCTGGTAAACAATGCTTCTGATTTGTTCTGTTACATGCTTAGAGGTTTAAATATAACATACTCTACTGGAATATTTGTTGGTTTAATGTTTTTTTCTATTTCTTTTTTTCAAAAAAATTTTAGGTGGGCTATTGTTGGCCTAACAGATCAATGGGTCCAAGATAAAATCACTCAGTAAGAAAGTTGTTACTTTTTAATTTATCTTTTTTATAATTATTCATTCTTATTTATTTGTCTATCTTCTAACATTTTGGTTTTTGGAGTAACTAATTAGTAGAGATCAGGAAATGTAAGGGTATTATTATAAGATATATAATTAACTAACAGTGATATTAAATACATTAATGCCTGAAAGTGATCTGTTGACTTCCAATAATAGGAATATATGTATTTTTTAAAATTATTTTCTATTATTTAGAATTTTTAAGCTAAATATGTTTTTCACAAAATTATAAATCAATCACCTCTGATCTGGGAAGAAAATATGTTTAATAGTAGTTTACCTAAGCATGAACTTGATACAATTTTATTAAAGTAAAAAACTTTTGTATGTTCTGTGTCCTTCAGGTTCCTTTACAGTTTTAGTTAATAAGTCTCAGATATTTTTTCCTCTTTTTTTTGTTATTTCCTACTAGATATGATCAGAGTTCTAGTATTACATGTGTAGACTTTAATTCTGGTGTAGTATTGTTACTAATACATGGACATTTTTAAAGAGATAAATGTAATAAATAACTAATTTCATTGGTTAGTCTGTCTATTGGGGTTTTTTGTTTTAATTGCCTGGGTGTATAGATGAGTATTGAAAAAACATTATTTAGCAAGTTGGGGGGCTTTAAAAATGTTTCTACAGTTTTCATGCTGCTGACTTTAGGAAGCATTTTTGTTTTGTTATCAAGAACAAAATTCACAGGCAGAAAGTGAAGTGACCAACTTGTTTTTGTTTTAGGATGAAATATGTGACTGACATTGGAATCCTGCAGCGGCACGTGTCTCGCCACAACCACCGTAACGAGGATGAAGAGAATTCTCTGTCGATTGACTGCATGAGAATTGCATTTGAATATGAGTATCCTTAAAGAAGGTGTGAGGAAAATGCACACTACTCCTCTGGTGAACCCCTCTGGAGTTTCTGTCTAGGGAAAAAAAATCCCAGCACCATCTCTGCTGAGAATAGAAATAAAATGACGGGAAATACAAATGTTTTGTTGTGCATGAATCCTTCTTTCAGCAGCTTGTGGAGCTTCAGTTCACCTTAACCTTTCAGAACTCGTTATAAGTCAATATTGTTCCTCTTGTGTTACATCACCCGAGCTTCTCGCTGCATCTTATGCAGTGCAGACATGCAGCATGTAAGGCAGCTGAATACTTACCTACTTGTTGTGGAGTTTGTAGGGTCAGGATATTTGTCTTTCCAGTTATTTGCCATAACTCCTGCTCAGCCTGCGCCTGGCACTGTATCAGCACTGGTCTCTCTACGAAAGTCTCTGTAATACCTCATACACCTCTGCCAGCCTTAAGCTTTGGTCTGTACAAGGGCAGAAGAGGCTCCAAGAGTTTTTGGCTGACATGGGGTGAGTTATGAAAATCGGGATCATTTTTTTTCAATGACTACCGGAAAAAATTCTAAATATAGATTGCAAGTACTCAAGCCATTGGTTTTTAAATATGATTGTGGGGCTCTGAATAGGTGGCAGTGGCTCTGAGTTACAGAACTTGTGTACTGGTTTACAAGGAACACTTGCTCTATGCCGTTATGGAATGGCGATTAATAAAATAACCTGCTTCCTCACATCAACTTTTCAATGACTGAAAAAATGAACTCTACAAGTTTAGTCAGACTTAACCTTGCTAAATTATCTAATATTTTTTAAAGTCCTATGAAAAAAAGGCAAAATACTTGTTTCTTCTGGCATACCTGTAAATGAATATTTTCCTTCTGTTCTTAGTTTGCCTTTGAAGCAAGTGAAACAGAAGTTTAATTCCATGGACATGTCTTTGAAAGAAAATCTTCGGGAGATGATTGAAGAATCTGCAAACAAATTTGGGTAAATTGTTTTAAATACAAAGACTTTGTCTGCAAATACTTTTCAATTCAGTTCAAATATTTTTGTATAAAGATGATCTAATATATTGTTTTAAAAAATATGGTTCTTAGATTGACCAAGTAACACTAGACTAGTTTTTTCTTCATGTTCTTAACATTAACATACCGGGGAGACAACTGATCAATGTTGATAATGTTAATATTAACTTTCCTGGGTTTCTTTCATTTTGCAGAATGAAAGATTTACGAGTTCAGACCTTCAGTATTCACTTTGGCTTTAAGAACAAGTTCTCAGCAAGTGATATAGTTTATGCAACAACTTCTCTCATGGAGAAT
This sequence comes from Pomatostomus ruficeps, assembly GCA_013400735.1. Lineage (NCBI taxonomy): Eukaryota > Metazoa > Chordata > Aves > Passeriformes > Timaliidae > Pomatostomus > Pomatostomus ruficeps. The sequence goes on from VYZT01026827.1 coordinate 34,539, forward strand.
ATAGAGAAAGAGGGGCCTGAAACAACCAATTTCATTAAGGCTTTGGACAGTCTCTCCAGGTACTAAAAATATGCCTTTTCAGCATTTTGCAATTTGATTTAGGGAAATTTATTTGGATTATGTGTCTAAAATATGAATTGTTGCTTCAAAAGATATTGAAGGAAAAATCAAAATATCCCTGTGAATAGTGTTTAGATATAATTTTTGTGTGAAAAACTTCATTTTAATAAGAAAGTGTATATTTTTATTCTTTTTGTTGCAGGGGTAACCTGGACAAACTGCACCAAGGACTGGACCTAGCCAAAAAGCAGTTACGTGCCATCCAGCAGACAGTGGCCAGCTGCATTTGCACCAACCTTGTAATTTCTCAGGGGCCATTTCTCTATTGCTCCCTCATGGAGGTCAGAATTCTGTGTTTGCCTTCTCATTTGACTCCTTTTTGGCTGTATCATCCTTGAATAACACAGTTGCCCTAACTGCTTGGCACAGTAAGAATTACTCCGTAAGAAAGGATCTATTTCTCTATACTGTGCTGTCCTCTGATGGGTCAATATTGACATTGCTCTGAACTTCCCAAAGGCAGAATCAGCCCTCACAAAGGGGAGAGGGCCTCACTGCAAAGCTGGGTGAGCTCAAACTCCTGGATTGGAATGGTTCTTATTAGTGTTCTTTGAGCCACACAAAGCTTTTAGACTTATCAGTAGATAATAAAATTAAGTAAGTGTAAGAATCATCTTGGATTGTAATTGAAATAATTCTTCTTTTCCTAGGGCACACCCGATGTGAAGCTGTTTTCCAAACCAGTGTCTCTATGCCTGCTTAGTAAATACTTACTGAAATCGTTCATTTGCTCTGTAAGTAAATCAAAAGCTTTGGACTCACAAACTTCTGACTGGTGTAATACTTACTGTTCTGTCAGATACTTGCAGTGATTATTAGAAGCGTTATATGAAACTATTAATAATTTTTTCTGCTGATTGATTGGATGATTTTAGCATTTTTGTGAATGCTGCTCTAGCGAAGATAGCTATCTGGGACACTTCATAGCACTGACTTTTCATTACTAAGATAATTACAATCTAAGTATTTGTGTAATTTTGTAAGTTTTGAGGGAGTACATCACTGAAATTTCTATTAGTTCTTAAAGTGACTTTTACTGTAAGGAAAAAGTGGATTAAGAGATCATGTAAAGAAACCACCTCCTGTTCAACTGCGGAATGTAGCTGTATCCTTAGGCGGCTCTTTGTAATACTATCTCACATGGAGAACTGATATTAAATTGCTTTCTGAGCCGTGTGTAACAAAGAGGCTTTCTGACTTCCAGACAAAAAACAAGCGTTGCAAGCTGTTGCCCCTGATCATGGCTGCACCCATGGATGTTGAACAGGGAACTGTGATCATGGTGGGGATTCCTCCAGAGACAGAAAGCTCAGACAAAAAGAAGTAAGCATAGTGTTTGCAAATCTTACTAAACCTGTCTCTGAAGCAAATATATCCTTCCTGTACCTATTTAACACTGATTACGTTGACTTGAATGGTGTCCTTCTCAAAAACACACCTTTTGCATGCAGTGTGCATGAGATACTTTGAGAGGGGACACGGATCTTCAAGACCTTCCTTGCAAGGTTTTTTCTTTTTGTTCCCTCTTAAAAGAGGGAAATAGTTCACTACATAGCCCATGGCTTCATTTCTAAAATCCTCCAATGCAAAGATTTTTGCACGTGAATAAGTGAGGTGTGTGTGGAATACACAGCACCTGAAAAAACATCTGGAAGCCATTTCCTCCTCTCAGCCAGAAAAAGGTTCCGTGCTTCTACCTTAGTAAACGTCCTTTCCCGTGACGCTCATTTGTATTTCTGGTCCTGCCTCAGCTTTTTCGGAAGAGCCTTCGAGAAGGCTGCGGAGAGCACCAACTCCCGGACGCTGCACAACCACTTCGAGATGTCGAGTGAGTAGCGCTGCCCCGGGCAGCTCCCGCTGCAGCTCCCGCGCGGGCCCGCAGGCGGCGGTGCCGCTGCTCGGCGCCTCTGTGCGGGTCTGTGCTGCCGACACAACCCACGGGATGACTCGGCCCGTGCTCAAACCAGAACCTACCCAGCTTATCTTTGAGATAATCTACATTTTGCATGCAGTAACGGTTTTCACTTTACAATCCATGATGTTATGTGTGAAAGCTTTAAATTTAGCAGACAAACCAAGCATGGTATTGATGAGACCCCTAGGCAGTGAAATCAGCCTATCTTGCACATGCTTAAAAAAGAGACAGGCTTTTTTAACAATATATGTTTATGCATGTTGAACATACAAAGAAATATTCTTAGACTTAAGAAGTGCCTGCTATGTTGTGTAGTAAGCACCTAGAAATTAGTATGCTTAGATTTAAGCACAAAATAAACAATGTCCTTTGCATTTTATCCAAATAGCTTCTCCTTCTTAAACTTGAGTAAGAATGTGAATTGGTATACTCAGGCTTATTGTTCTTCAAGTGTGACGTCTGGTATATCTTTCAGTTACGTGCATCCCGTAATAAAATATTTCATATTTTAGTAATTGAATTGAAAACAGAAGATCGGAGCAAATTTCTGGATGCACTCATTTCTCTCTTGTCCTAAAGGTAAGGCACTGTATGGATTAATTTAAAAATTATTACAAAACAAGTAACCTGCTACAATCTGTAGAATATTTTTTAAAAATGTGACAACTTTTAGTGAAAATATAAATTATAGCTAAGACTTTCTTACAAAGACAATTGTTTTTCTTTGGAGGAGGAGGCAGACAATGTACAAGCAAAATTTTTTCCTCCTTAAGAGATTTATTTAAGTTTTGTCATCCATGAGGTTCTCTTTCATTGTTCTTAACTTTCTGTGGCTTTTTAACTTAGGGTGGAAAAGGAGCATCTGTGTTGTGAGAGAAATGGCAATATTAGCTGATTGTAGCTGATATTCTGTAACTGACATTTAATTCTGATGGCTTGTTTGAGCTCAGGATGGAATTTTGGCACAGCAGTGCCACTGGCTTTGATGTTAATGCAGAATTGGCATTTTTTTTCACAGTGTTAGGGTTGTAGCCTATGTTGGTGTGTAGTTTTTACCTAGAACAGAGATGGGGATATAAGACTTTATTTGTAGTTGTGACAAGTAGTTTCACACTGGTTCAAAGCTGCTTGTTAGACAGCAGTCATACATGGCTTACGGGATTTCTATATCCCTTTGTTTCTTTCTTTACACTTTGACTACTTATTGCTTTGTCTTCTGTTCTTGTTATGCAGTGGTGCCTTTTGGCTCCTTGTGCTGGAAGTGCGGATGAGACCCTCTGAAATGATTTTGGATGTTCCAAAGTTCATGGTGCTGCAGTTTTGGTGTATCTTAGGTACTGGTACCGGCCTGGACTGGTGTTTTTATGCCTTTGGGGAGGTCAAAAGAATTTTAATCTCAGGACAGAGGTATTGAACACTTCTTTTTCTAAACATTCCACCCTTGTAATGGCAAAAGCTGTCACCTGGTATTTGTACCTTGGATTTCTATTTATCAAGCCTGCTTTTATTAGTAGACATACTCTTGTGATGGTCAGTTGTTGACTGATAACAAAAAATAGGTTTTGAAGTTCCATAATTATATTACCATTCAAGTGTGCTTTTAAAATTGTCTTGAATGCTTTTTATTTTTGTAAACAAACTATTTGAAACTCTCCTTGAAGTTGTTGAATGTTGAAAATGTTTTTTAGTACTGTCGTGTTGAAGTCTTGTAGTTTAATTGGAAGACTTGTTTTGTGGGAGGAGTTTTAAGATTTTAGGGTTTTTAAAATCCAAATGCTGAGTAACTGCCAAATAGCAAATGAAAAATCTGGGGAATGCCAGTGGCAATAAAGCCTTTTTAGTCACGTATTGTGATACTGTATTGTCACTTGCAGCTTGACTCTGGGAATAATTTTCCTGAAAGGAGGCTGAAATACTGTGATAATTCTGTGTAGACTGTAGCACTATTAGTATTGACAGAGTAGCTTATCCTGTCCCATAACAGATTTCATTTTGCTTTGGTCTTATGAAATGGCTTGTTGGCCTTAACCTGCCGTGCATTGGTGGGTGTGTATATGTGCACATGTGGAACACTTTTCTACTTGAAGGTTTTGCTTGAATTCACTATAACTTCAATGTTTTCATGTATTATAACGAATACATAGAGGCTATGTATCATTACATCATTCTTTGTACATATTTTAATACAGATTAATTTAATATTAAATGTGATTTAAATTAGCCAACAGACACCTAATTAAACTATCTATTTTTATTCAAACAGAAGTTTGTTGTTTTTTTTAACTTCTTATATGTTGTCATCTTATCTGAATAAAATGCCTGTGCCAAGCTGGGATGGCCAAAAAATTGTGCTTCCTAAGATAAAGCAATGCTGCCTTTTGGTTTTGCATGCTTACTAGGTAGTATTGGCAGTAAATGATAGTGCCCCTTACCAGCACACTTTGGGGTTTCCATACAATAATTCTGTCACTTTTCTCAAGTACCTTACTGGGCTTTAGGTCTCTGGAAATGGAAACACAGACGATTCTGCTGCCTTTTGAACAGATAGTGCCAGGCCAATTAATATGTAAAAGGTAGGAGTCTCTGTGACACTGAAGTGCACCTCTAAATATTTTCATTTTATCTTTCAGTTGCAAACTGCTGAGTGAGTTAAGTTTAAGATAAATGTAGGAAATTCATTTCTTTATCACAAAAGAACCGCTGCCGTTTCCACAGTATTTAATGACTAACTAGTTCAGCCCTATCACATATTTAAGGTTTCTTTTACTAGGTGACTGTCATGTTTTGAAAAATGGTCAGATTTTCAGGCACAAGCACCCTTTAGCTCCAGCATGTTGTGTCATACTGGGAGAATGAAAATGGAAACTAGTTTTTTGCTGGGATGTGTTGGTAATTGCTTTACTGCCAGGTTCTTCAACCGAACGTGTGTAACATAAAACATAAACTTTCCTTGTCCCTCCTTTATTGGTTTTTTTGGTTGGTGGGTTGGTTTTTGCTGGTTTTTAAGGTTCAGTTTTTTCCAAGGCACTTCCAAGTGCCAAGAATGCTTTTGCAAATTGTAGAATTGATCAGCTGTTGAACTGATTCCAAGGCCATCCAAATGTGGCCATAAATCAGTCAGGAGTGTGGAATGCTGTGTAAAAAGAAAGTTATTAAATCTATATGAACACCTGAAGAAGTCTCTGACAATAGATAAAAATTTTGCATGTCAGCATTTTACACTGGGTTCAATAGAATCGGATGCTCCTAATGTAGTTTATTTTATGCTGTAGAATTTGTAGATTAATGTGTTAATACTACCTGGAGAATAATCGTATGAGGAAATTGTGAAGCAGTTTCATTCAGCAGCAGTAACTTGGTGGTTTGAGTGGCCCATTGAAATTTGTGTAGGTGGGGTGAAATGGTCACTTGATATCTCTGCCTGAAGAGATAATTATACTTTTGATTGATTATCCCAAACAGAAATTGTGACTCTAATGAGTAATTTTAAAATAAATAGAGCACTGAGAAATCAACTTAGCCACTTAAATGTACGGTCATATTCTACCTATGTCTGAATGCAAGAGAAGCATTCCCTAATGATTATATTGAAGCTGCAGGAACTCTTCCAGTGTGTTTGCTTGCTGTAATAGTAGCTTCCTAATCAGTTCTTTAAATATTTCTGCTGCTGCTAATCTGAGAACAATAGGAATATGAAACAAATCCTTTGAAATGTTTTAGGTTTTTTTAACAAAATAAAATTATGAAAATCCTTAAATACCAAAGTACTGAAGCAGCTGAACAAGCTGATTTATACCATTCCCACTCAGTGATTCATAGCTGTTTTCTTTATGAGGTGATAAATTCAACCGTAACTGAAATTGCACAGTAAGGGCCTGGTTTGATTGGAATTGAAGTGAATCCCTTTCCACAAAAGAATTGTGGTGACTTGATAGACTTTTACTTACCAATGTCAAGGTTGCATAGTGAGTAAGAATTAATTCTTACTTCCTTTCCTATTTCTCTTTAGGGAAAAAAAAAAAGACAATTAAGGAATGTTACAACTTCCTATCATGAAAGACCTACATCGTCTGTGCCACTTTAACTATGGCAATAATGGCCATGGGGGGAGGCCAGTGGGCTTTGGTCAGTGGCTGGGCCTCTATAATGTCAGAAGGAGGTGCTAGGAAGGGGTAGAGGAACAAAGCAGTTGCATCTGATGCTTCCTTCCAGATACAAACAAGTGCTGTGCCAGTCCTTGTGCTCAAGGACATCCTGAGCCAGGTGTGGTTTCTGTGTATTTGGTCACTGTCAGTCATTATCTGGGGATCTGGATTCACTTCCTCCTGGATCCCTGCAAAATTCTAGCCTGTGCAGTATTTTGTGGTGAGCAGATCTGCAGCCTAACTAGATACTGTATGAAAAACTACAACCCTATGGAACAGTGTAATAGTGCTGATTGTTCTTGTTAATGGAAGTTAAAATCTCTACAATGATTTCTAAGCAAATTTTTTTGCAAATATTCATTATTTTTACTTGCTATTGTAAAACCTTTTATTATAAAGCACAGAAAATATTCATGGGTTGCATATTTGGAGATATTAGGGGGCTTTGCCGTGATCTAGAGGACTATGTATGTTTATCATCAGACTGGCTTTTATGCTTTGGTACTTAGATGAAAATATAGTTGATACTATAAAAATAGGAACTCTAGTTCATGAGCCATGTCAAATTTAGCTACAGTATCTGTTATTTTTTCCCACTATTCCCTGTGACTACTCTATTAGAGCCCACTGCTCTGCTTTTATGGCAGAAGCAATAAGCTGGAGCTATTTCAGAATCTGATGTTTTTATCTGCTCTATCAGCAATTTGAGTTTGTATTAGTAGGTAGCAATCATCACTTGTATACCTGACAGGATCTGAGCCATTGCAGACTTAAAATGCTGAATGGGTTGCAGGAGAGCTGTTTGATTGTTTAGTTAAATCCCATGTACTTTAGAGAAGTCAGGTAGGAAAAGTACCTTAGAATTGTCATGTTTGATGTCTTTTATGTTTCAGTTTCACTTTTTCCACTCCTGTTTTCAGGACAACCTTTCTGGTGCTCACCTGTCCAGAAATACAAGAGAAATCAAACTTTACATCACTCTAATCGCTAGTCTGGAGTACCCCAGTTGTAAAATCAGTCTCTTTTGTACAGTTCTTTGAAGATGGTTTTGTTGTTGGTTTGAATTGGCCACTCAGTGTGTGCTAATTTGTAAAGAGGGGAGTAGTACAGAGCAGTACTTATTAAGAGGGAAATGGAGTAATCATGTGATAAATACATATTTTAAT
>VYZT01026833.1:0-15674 GCA_013400735.1 Pomatostomus ruficeps
AGAGAGTAGGAAGGGAAATGTTGCATTAAAGAACCTGGGAGCTATGCTGAGGCATTCTGGAAAGATGAAGGGACAGCCTTCATACAGTCCTTCTTGAAAATGCTAGTCCTTTCTTTTTCCTGGGAGTAGAAAAGGCAAGGACATAACAGCAGTGTATTTTGGCTCCTGGTAACAGACACTAATCTAAAGTATTTTGAAGAAATGTTATCACATTTTAAATAATAGAACAGTATATTAATTTGCTTAGCTAACTTCTGGCCCATATTACCAATTTATAAATACATACAGGCTTTCTTTAAGTTCCAGCAGTTAGTGACTGCCTTCTTCTTGTTCTGTCTTCTCCAATACTCTGAGGTACTCCTTTTGCCAGAACTTATTACCAGGTTCTATGCAAATAGAAAAAAAATTGCATTCCTATCATGCAACTTGGCTTAATTCTGCTTATATCAAACAAAAATGTTAAATCGGTTTCATACAAAACACTGTGAAGTTCTCTGGTTCATATTTTGAAATGATAGGCCAGCTGCAAATTTAGAAAGAATAAAATTGTAATTTTTCAAGTTCTACAAAAACAAATTGAATTTACTAGAAGTGGCTTAAAGGTCCATGGTGCAGATGGGAGATAACACATCACCCCTAGGTCCTTGAACCTGAGACTCCCAGTTTGATAAATGGGTTGGTATGTGCTATATTTCCAAACTGGCATTTCTATCTGCACTTCCTTCTTATAGGAACTGCATAGGGTGGAGGGAGAAGAGCTGAAGGGAGAGAAAGAAGGATGAGAGAGGCCGTTGTGCACCCAGGCCTTATTTCAGATTGAAGCTGGTACATGGCTAACCTGTGTAGAGGCTCACACTGCTCATGCTCTTGGAGCAAGGCTTTTTGTACTGATTTAACACCCAGCTTCTTATTCTTCACCCATATGTGTACTGACCATCTAGTCTACTGCCATTGTTTTAAGGTTAATGATTTTTTCACATAGAGGTGAATATTGAAATACATGAGCTAAATCAGATGTGCATTAGGATGGAATGATTCCTGTAGCTATCCCACAGTTACCTCACTCTGTGTGTTTGTGTTTTAACATAAATAAGAGATCATATTTATTGGCTTTTTATTAAAGTGGTCCTGAATAAAAATATTCTTTTCTAAAATGGAGATTTAAACTGTATCTGTGAAGAAATTCATTCTTGCCTTGGCTTGACATTTAAAAAAATTTTAAAACTTGTATTTCTTTAGACTCTAGTTCCCATAGCTGACTTTTAGCATGTGAAGAGGATATACAAGTTTTCTGAAATAAATTCCTCTTTCAAGTTGCAGAACTATGATGATCATTACATAAGCGAATATTGTCGTAAGAAAGATATTATTTATTCATAGAGTTTTGTTGTTTAGACTGCTCAAATGTTTTTGCTCTTCTTTTTCTAGTAATCTGTAAAGAAGGGTAAAGAGAAGAAGTTTTACTACTTCTTTACTATTTTATATAGGTGGGTGAGATAGGTTTTTGGGAAGTGCTTTGTGAAACTTTCACATGATAATTTTTTTTAAATGAACAGAATAATATTTTTATGAAAATTTTCTTGAAGTATCTCTAAAGCCCAGGATTTTATAGCAGATATGATTTATGCTGAAAGGTGGATTTGAAAATCAGAATGTCTGCCCCAAAGAGCATTGTAGTGCTTCTTCAGTATCTCTTTAAATAGTAGAAATGTAAAAACTGGAAAAATGAATTACAAGAAAAATCTGCAGAAGACAATTTTTCACTGAGAGGTGATGAAGTTTAAATACAAAAATTTTTGTTTGCTGACATGTCTGGCCATGAGGATTTGTATTTTACCACTACTAATATGGGCTCAAGTCATAGCTGAGAATATTCACCTTTCTAGCAAGCTTTTAAAAGGCAAGTAAATGATCTCATTTTTTATTTCACTGCATTTAATTTCCACCAGATCCTCTAAAATTCATCCGAGTGGTACTATGCTTAAATGCACAGAATTTAGATAAAAGATATAATTAAAATAGGTGTTATCCAGTGTTAGGGGCTGCTGGAGTGAAAATAAAAAGGCTCTGGAGTTGATTAAACTTCTATGGTAAAAGGCAAGAGTTAATTTGTAGCCTTTTTGCTTTTGCATTGAGGTAAATATGCTTTTGTTGAATGCTAAAAGGCACAAACTGAAGGTCATATGTACCATTATGCTGTTAACCTTGTCATGATTGTGATTTAAATTTTTTTTAATGGAGCCTATTAAATCAGAAAGCAGTTAAAAGAGGTCAGTGCATTATTCTCCAAGATAATTCATTAATGTCAGCAGTGCTAACAAGAACGTGGGCCATGTGTCAGGTGCTATTGTGTCCATGTCCCTGCTGCCGTTGTGGTTTAGCACTCATGTTTCATTACAGATCTTTAAATAAATGGTTTAATGGTGCCTTACCTGAACCATAAGAAAGCCTGTGTGAGAAGAAAGGAGTATCTACAGCCTCTCTTGAGTGACCCCACTCTTACTATCATGCTGACTGATATTACCACCTTGTTGTTAGCTAAGATTAGAGGTGTATTTCTGGCAAGAAGAGAAGTAGGACTGAAATAGTCTTTGCTAATTTCTTCCACCATGTCTTTGAGCTAACTATTGTGCTGAATTTCTTTTTGTTACTTGTAGCACTGGGTCAGGCCGGCTAACTAGGCCGAGGAGCCTCAAGGAGAGCTAAATAATGAACCACACTGAGACGACAGACGGAGAGCAGAAAGAGAGAGAGGGCAGAACCTTCTGCCTTTATTTATATGTTTTTACAAATCACTGTGGATTGGAGGTAGAAATCAACACTTCTCAGTTCCACTTGGTCAAAGCATCTGTCTATTATATTTCTCTACTCAGTATACTGGAATTATAAACATAGGAAGAGCATAGATAATTGTTAAGAAACTATGGCCATGTTTACAGAAAAGAGTCTGAGAAAAATGTTACAGAAGGAAAACACTGCAAAACTACAAAACTCAGGGCAACAGTTACTATCTCAGTATATCCAGCACATGGAAAAGGAAAGGCTTTTGAAAGATGTGCTCAGCTGACCTGGGTGTTGTGTTGTAGCTCTATGTTATACAAGGGGGAAAACAGCTAATGCAGAGTCTTAATCTTAGTCAGTTTTTTAGACAATATTTATGAAAAAGAGATGTTTGCTATGAATGTGGGAAGCTACTGATACATTTTAAACTACAGATGTAAAACATGCTAAGAAATGGAACAGATACATTAAAAAAATAGATGTCCATGCTCTTACAAGTATAGTTTTCTAAAATGTGCAAATTACTTCTGAAATCACATAAGCTGTTGTGCCCCATCCACCACTTGCTGTGGTTCAACTAGTCCAGACTGGCTTTCTTTTTCACTGTAACTCTCTTTAGGGCATGAGGTAATCTTGGTTTGCCTGTAATTGGGGTACAAGTTGTTTTCCCTCCATGGCATTTGTTACTCTAGGACTCATCCATTTCCTCTGCTTGATGCAACTCTTCAGTGATGTACAAAGCCCTTTTCTCTCCCTATGACTTTCTGGGAGGAAATCCATCTTTGTTGGGGCCTTATAGGCAGTACTGTCCTGTAGGTTAAAAGGTATGCTCCCAGGCAGCTAAACAATTTGGCTCTTGGTGTCTTGTTACTTGGTCTTGAGTGCTGTCTGGTCCAACAGTAGTTAATCGTATTGAGATTAGCTGTGGGGTGGCAAAGTGTGAGAGCTGTGTTTGCTGCCCTTCAGGCTGTCAGGTCACATGGCCATTTAGGCCAGTGCAAATAGCCCACCCATAAAGAAGGAAAATATGAGCTAATAATAACCCTTCTAAATATTACAAGTTTTCTGTGTATAGATTTGTGCATGGGACAGGATTTGCTGGAAGTTTTCTTATCTTTTTACACCAGTTTCACAGATGTTTGTATTTAATGACTTTTACATGCTTAAGGTTTTTTTAATCTGTTTTCCAATTTCTCTGTCACAAAGACAGTGGCTACTACACATGCTTTTCTTGATCTTACCCTTCTTTGTTTTATTCCTGCAGGCCCTTCTGGGGAAGTTCTAAATTGATGGTTTGTGCCTAAATCCTTGCCTTTTGAAAACCAAGCCCAGAAGCTGTATTGAAACACTGTTGCATAGTTTGTTATATTTCTGTGAAAATGTGCCGTATTGAAGTGCAGGCTGAACTCTTTGAAAAAGTTAATTTGATTGCTATCCCTGCTATTCATGGGAACCTTGTTTACTGATTTATTTCATTGTGACAGAGACTTAACACGTCTTGAAGGGGATTCACTTTGAAATATACTGAATCATGTTTTTGCTTCTCCTAGTGTAACGAGGAGCCTTTTAAGTCTGGAAAGTGTGCTTTTCTCAGCAAGAGCAGAGGTTTGTCTGTAATGATAATGATAAATGAAATGTTAAAAGAAAGAAGGTGGACAATGTAGCTATGAATAATTAAACCAGGAAAGAGAAAAGAAAATTGACACCATTCCAAACCAGCAAAGGCCAAAACCCAGTAAGCTTAAAAAAAAATTCCAACAACAACAACAAAACAAACAAAAGAATTGTTTTGTATTTCTTAAGTGCAATATATCAATGAGGACTGTTTATAGTAGAGGCTATTTGCAGTGACTGGGAGAACAGTCAAATACAGGACTTTTCCTCTGCCTTCTCTGCTTCGGTGAGAGCTCATTGTAATCAGTGGTCTCTTCTACTTAAATTTGGAAGACTTTGAATTGTTGCTGATATTGGTATTTCCATGCACTATTTCCATTGATTATTGCAGCCAGCGTGTGGTCATGAGTATATTAATAAAATACAATATTTTCTATATTTTCATAAATAAAAATACATGAGACTGAAAGCAGTTTAGATTATATCTCATTTTTAGACCTATCACCATACGGATTATTTGGCACAGTGGCTAATATGATGAGAAACACAGCATTATTCTCTTATATACATAGTCTCTCACATTTTGTTACTTAAATGTTATATATTTTTTTTAAATTGCTTTTGTTTGTCACATATATGGGAGTAAAGTAGGGTCTTTGGGATCTCTGGGCTTTCAGTTTGAAGTTAAAGCCTGCCACCTACAAATTGTGCCTGTTTGACAAGAAAGGTTTTCTTTTTGAAGGTTTTGCAATAATATCATTTTGACAGATTGATTGTGTAAGTCTTCATGTTGCTCTAATAACTCCTTTTTAATGGGAGAACTTTAATTGATGTCAAACTCAAAAGTTCAGTGACAGATAAAGTGTCTTCTCTTAGTTAAGAGGTTAAAAATAATTGACACTTTTACATGCACAGAATAAACTGCCATAAAAATATTAATTTCTATGTCTATTCTGATAGGAAGAGATAGAAACAAGTTCAAAATGTCTGGTCAACTTTTCCATAAGTTTTGAGACAGTGAATAGGATTCTATTAATAAATACAATAAACAACCATTATTGAAATAATTAAGAGAGAGTGGTAAGCCAGTGTTTGTCATAATTACTGTTGCAGGTAGGTAGAATTACAGGTTTTTAGATCTCTACGTTTTCTGATTATGCAGAAATTTCTGAAATACTTTTCAGCAAAGCAGCTAATTTCTGAACTATTTTAGTGTAGAAAAAATGATTGAATTTCTTTTTTTTATTCAGCAGATGACTATGAGAAAAATCCACCCTTTGCTAAAAGACACTGCTGCCTCATTTGCAACATGTTTTTCTAACACTGAGACCATCTGGCTGGGGGAGCCCTGGAGGGGGTGAAATGGGATCCGGGGCCACGAGTGGAAGGGAGCTCCAGGAAGGTTGTACAGGGACAGTGTGGTCTGTGGGTGGCCTCAGGGCCTTGGCAATTTGAAGTGTAATTGAAAATCAGATGATTTCCCAACATGAGCAATGTCTGCAGGCTGTTCTGTCTGGTATATATCGGGTCATAAGACAGAGCACAAAAGTCTGCACACCTAAAGTCACAATTGTGAGTTATAGGATAATATTTTAAAAGGGGTTTAGCCTCATTAGTGGCTTTTTAGGTCACGTTTGGGGCAGACCTTCACCTCACAGAAGTTACAGATTTTTCCTATGATGGTGTTACTCCAGAACTTTCTTCATTTTCCTCATAAATAGCAAGACAACTGTTAGAAATAGGATACTTGACTTGAAATGTGACTCATGACACCCGAGTTCATCCATGTAATTCAGCCTGTTCATTTGTATTCCTTCTGCATTCAGTGAAGAGGAAAGGGAAGACTTGTCTTGACATTTTGAAGGGATATCCTGAGATGGGGGAATGAGCTTCTTGAAGTCCCTTTTTTTTTCAGCTGACCGAAACCAACTCTATGCTGTTGTATCATAAAGCCAAATAATGCAGATTGTACCTTAGGTAATGCATATATATATATACAGAGTTAATTTTTAGCAGCTCTTAAATAAAGATTGTACTGTAGCACATATACAAAAGAAATACTGATATATGACACTTTACTTTTACTACTTCCTGATTTATGAGGGTTAAAGAGCAAGACTATCAATTTATATTGACAAATTTTAATGGTATTTATACACAAATGTGGGTATGTCTATGAAAGCCACAATAAATGAGAATAATTATGCATTCATATAGTGTATTTAACTAGATGTTAATATTTAAAAAATTTAATTAACACTTCACTTGAAAAACAAGTAAATCAAACCCACATAGATTTTGAAATAACTTAGTCTTCAAACCACCCTAATGCAATCTTCAATTATTGACCAATTCAAGCACTAGATTTTCTTGGTATTTTTTATTCCAGAAAAACGTAGAACAAAAGGTGAATGAATGCACTATTTTAGTATGATTTTTATTCTGGACAATCTTCATGTAATGGAAGTATCTTGATTCTCAATACGGCATTTTAGCAGAAGATGGGCTTCAGCTTGAATTACAATACCTGACTTGATAAAAGCTGATTGTCTAAGGTCCCATCTGAGCTCCTGGGGATGTAAGGCTTTATTCACTTGCCTAAACACACATATTTAACTAATCTGGTATCCAGGACATTATATGTCTGATGGATGTGACGTAAGATACATAGACCCAGGCCATCCAGTAATGGCAGGTGGAAGTTGAGCGGGACAGTCTTCACATCCAGTGGTGCTGCATACCTTCATTTAGGCAACTGATGGTACCATCTCCCAACAGAATCAAAGGAACCTCAACTGTGATTTCTTTCAACCTGCAGCAGACACACCTCTTCTACACATTGCTTACTATGTTGCCTAAATTTTCCGCCTTCCTCTGTGGGAACTTAAACAAAAAACCTCTTTCACATATAGTTCTCATCTGCATGTGCCTGCATCTGGAGCTGAATCCCAGAATAAATTTCTCACCAGGCATACGCTGATATTGTGCAAATATTATTCAAAGGAAAATACAAAAGAGGAAATAATCAATAACTAGGACAGAAACATATTAATAGAAATTTTGTACACTGAAAAAATATATACACTGAAATAACATATGCACTGAAAATCTGAGACACTGCAACCCATTCATCTACCCTCACTGATCTCTGCTCTCTTTTCTTGTCCTTCACTGTCTCTCTGTTCATATCTCTTCCTTCTTTATTATTTCCAGCCCAGTGGCATGTAGCCTTTTCCTCCCCTCACAGACGCATGAGAGTAATGATAAAGACAGAGACAAGGATACAGCACTACCCAGGCTCCTGAGAGGCTGCTAGGTGAATGGTCAGGACTTTTCCCCAGGGTCTGCCTGAGCCAGGTGCAAACCTCTAATTGATCTGGCTATATGAATGAAAGGAACTTCAAATGGTACATCATTCTTTAGCCAACCACATCCTATTTTGGGGCTGTTGGTGGTCCTGTTATGATTTTTTGCATTTCAGATGCCAGGCTCTGCTATGTCCGTCCCCCACCCCCCCGGTATCTGTTTCCCCCCCCTGAAGGGCTGTGTATTGTGCAATCCTACACAAAGCCCGCCAAATTCAAACCTAGCTCTCCTCCCCTATTGGATGTTGTACCCTCCCCCCGCCCCCTCGTGTCAGTATTTATGTAACTGTAACACGCTGTGCCAGTGTTTCCCCAGCACAACCCAGTGCCAAATAAACCATCTGGGAAAGCCCCTCTGCTCGTCACTCCTTCTTCAGTGCGCCTGTACCATCGGTGGACTAGGTGAACCCCTACAGGAACTTCACCAGCCCACCTGTGCCTTGGAGCAGCCCGGACAGCCCCTGAAACTGCGGACGGATGCTCGGTGCCTCTACAGAACACACTGCAGCCTCAGGTGGCAGAGCCAGGTGCTCTGGTGAGCAGAGGACAGAGGTGAGGGCTCTGTCCTTAGAAAGGCAGGGTGGGGATGGGATGAGACAGAACCATGGTTTCAGCAGGACTGGGTGGCTCTCCTTCCCTTTTATTGCTTTCTCTCCATGTACTCTTTCCCTCCTAACCCTGGAATGACCACAGATGGGCAGTTCACAGTGAAGTGTAGCCATGTCCTGAACAACATCTGAATCCCTGGGAATATAGGGATTTGAAAGGGATTCTGCTACTGCGCCTTATTGACACCTTCTTGGTAAAGGTTGTGCATGGAGAGGTGCCCAGACATTGTATTTCACTTTACATAAAAAATACATGTGCAGAAAGCAGGCATCATTTGTCCAGTATATTTAGCAGACAAAAGTGGAAGGACACTGATTTGTTTTTGCTTTCCCAGACACAATGTATATTTAGTTGACAAACTACAATTCTTTACCTGTCAGCCATTTAGTCTGCTGGAAATAACTCATAGCAAAAGTTATGTTTGCTTCACCTTAAATTTCTCATTCCAGGGAAAATTTTGAATATATTTTAACACTTCTGTTGTCACATAACAGATTTACATTTAAGTTCTGCATTTATAATTTATTATTTATTAAAATTAAAAGCTCATGCTGGATACCTACAGCATATTTCAAATTTGATGAGAATAACTTTTGTAAGAATCATGCATTGTTGACGGACATAATCTTCAAGTCTGACCATGTACAAAAGGAAAATTTTAAAGTGTTATTGACTGGAGGAAATTTTTGCTGCACAAGAAATACAAGATTAGCTGTTTATGTTTATAGGTCATGGAGACACCTATGGTCTCAGAGAAATTCTTCTCAATGAGATTCATAATGATCTTAAAAGTTTTACCCTGAATTTCCTTTTTAATGGTTCTGTGATTGGTTTCCTACATCCTTTGTTCAATTCCTAAAGAACCCTATGATTTTCCTTAGATGAGGATCATCTAGTCAGTTATACCCTAGACGTGAGCCTACTGATAACAAATTTCACCATTAAATATGACTATTTATCTATAACATATTTGATTGAATGCAGCTGAAATTTTTCATTTAGCAGAAATAAATACCTGTTGAAAATGATACACTATTTTGAAATGAAAGTATTCTCATTTTTATGTATATGCTGATACTTTTGATAAATAACAGAATTCATAGAAGCATGATGTGTGTTAGAAAGGAACACATTCTGCCTTTGCATGCATACAGCTGTGTATTCCAGCAGCAAAGCTGGCAGGGATTTCATTGACACTTAACATTAAAATTATCAAACCCTTCTTGGTGCAAGAATAGAAAATCAAATATTTTCTGGTTATTTCTCAGGTTATTTGTGATGTAAACTCTGATCTTTCTGTACGTTTACCGTGGCCAAGACTGGTTACAGATAGTTCAGGATCACAGGACTCATTCCAGGTTGTGACTACAATGAAATTTGCTTTTATTAAACCCAGCATAGCTAGAAATATTTCTATAAATTTTCAAAATTGATGAAAAAAATTTCTGATTCTCAAATTGGAAGAATTTGAAATAGCAAGTCCACTCAACAAAAGGTCTGCTGAAAGTCAAAGGTAAATCTGAAATCTTATCTTCTGTTCTCATGACCTTATTTGTATAGATTACATGATACCATTTATCTTCATAACTCAAATTCATACTAATGCACAAAAATAAGAAAAGTACCAGATCTCATGGCTGTCTAGTAATATGCCTAATTTTGAGCATTAAAATCAAAAAGAGACAGATGGGTTAAGTACTTTGCTAAACTGGAGCAAAAAATAGAAATAAATGAATTTTTAAAATTTTGTTAAAATTTTTAAAATTATGTTGTAAAATTTTAAAAAAATTTAAAATTCGTAGCTTTGCAACCCCTTCAAATAGCCTCCTAAAATGCTCTGCAAGAAAAAGGAGACTTTTAGTCAGTAAGAGGAGCATTTTGTTTCCTCATGTATAAGTTTCCTTGTATGTCATAGTTGCAGTTGCTAGTGCTGACTCTTAATAAAATAAATCTTAAATTTGCAATTTAGCATATATAATTTAGGATGTTTGTCTGTTTAGCCAGTTTTGGGGGTTTTTTAAAAATTTTCTTTACATTGGCTTCAGCTGGAAAGGTTTTCACATACCAGTGTTCACAAAGTATATTTAACTGTCTAGGTCCTGAGCTATTTTGGATTACAAAAATAGTAATCTGAAATGAAAACATCTGTTCTCTCTAGAATCTTTGACAATAACTTCTGTTTACATGATGAGCTTTGAAGGAGAAAATATCCTTAGAGAATTCATTGGAGATGTTAATATATCAACTTTGTTTAGTTATTTCAGTTTAGCATCTCATTTCTTAAAACATGGCATTTAATTAAAAGCAAAGTCCTTATTTATAGTTCCTTAGCTAGAAATAAAACAGGAATATTTTGCTGGGAAGAAATTAATAAATATTTAAAAAATATTTTTATTAGTACAGAAGAGGATTTATTTTTCATTAACATTTGATTCAGGAAGTGTAATGACAAAGTGGTTAACACTGGAACTAGCTTTCCATTTAACAGCTGATTTTTCTATCTGTCCTACCATACCCATACTACTTGAATTGGCCTAGAACCTGCTAATTTATATGAAGATGCAAATAATTTAGCAGTCCAAGGAAAATATGCCACAAAACCTTTGGTCTTCATGCAACTCAAGGGCCACCTATGCGTATCACAAAAGATCAGGAAGTATGCATTCCACAGTAAGCACATGGAAAACTCCTGATATGTCTAGCTGTAAAATGAAGACATCCTTGCATAAAGAGGGATCAAAATATCCAGGTTTGAAAGGGTTGTTTACTACTCTAGAGATGAGTGATGAATGGGACTGCTTTGCAAGTAAGTATTAGATAATAGTGGGGCACTTAGGTGTGGTGACAGTGGGAGAGAATACACCGGTCTTTTCCTGCTATAAAAAAGTGACTTTTTACAAAGATACAGCCTCTGCTTTATGCGTCTTTATCCAAACTCAGAGTGGAGGGAGGGAACTATTTAACTATTAAAATAAAAAAGGTGAATCAATATAAAAACCTCCAAGTCTAACTTTGTCAGTCTATTTAAACAATAATAAAAAAATCTTTCTGCTGTCTCCTCAGGAGTTTTTTGCTGTTTCTAAAATGCTCCTTATTTTAGCAAACACAAGTGTCAGAGCAGGATGAAAGAGGCACCTCTGCAGTTTCCAATTTGCTTTATTGGCTGGATCCCTGCTGACTGCAGTGAGAGCTTAGCCATCTCCCATGAGTTGTATTCCTAGTAGACACTTGAGTTTAGGTGGATGAATCTGGAGCTGAGTCCCACAGTACAGATGTTTCTGACCTTGAACGGTTGTAGCAGTGTAATCGCAGTTTCATGGCTAATGAAGTGGAATGCACTGAGCTCCATGATGCTGGGACTAGACTGCTGCTGGAACCTCTGCTTGCAGACCCAACAGGGCTGGCTCAGACCTGTCCACACCACCTACATTGGCCATCTATGATCTGTTGTGTAACTGCTGACACCCCAGGAAAGTTATCTTGCTCTAAAAAGCAAAAATGCCCCCATTAATGGCAGTCACAGCAGAATACAGAAAACAAGCAAGCCTGTGTTATAAAGACTGGGAAACCCAAACTGAGCACGTCTACACCCTCTAAGCATCTTCAGTGAAAACAGAACAAACCCTCAGACTGGCAAAATACGTGTGGTTTTTTTCATGAGCCCTCTGTGTGGGAGGTGGCTGAGTTTAGCATCTTGGGGTAAAGGCTGTTATCACTCCCAGTAAGCCTCAGGCTCTAAGTAGACTGATGAATGATGGGGATGAGGGCCCATGAACTGGACGGGCTGAAACACAGAGATGGAACGAACATGTGCTCAGGATGAGGGGGCACCATTTTGTTCTTTGTGCTGAGGTCCACACCACTGCTCTTAACCTTGTTTCTGACTTAAATGGGAGTAACAGAGACGGAACTGAAGGGGACTGTGTTTGCTGAAAATATACTTTGGTGGCCTAATATGTCTCAGTTGAAGCTAATGGGCATTCTTCAAAGAATGTGAGGAAGGGCAGAACTAGGCCAGACCATGCCCTTTTGATATAAACTCTGATATTGCTCATTCTTCTTTAAAGGTTGAGCATTTCTGTAGAAAATATGAGTCCTGCTAATTATAAAGAAGAAAAAAATTTCCTATGCATTTTAATGATATTTCCAGAATCTGTTGTACATTTGTTTTATCTTTTCCTGCGAAACGACACATTTTTTCTTAATGCAAAGGTTCAGAGTGTCACTGTAGGCACTGTGGGATTATGTACAGAGCTTGTGAGATACTTCAGTAGTGTGGTGTAAACCAGGAGGTAATACCAGAATTCCAATGCAAGAAATTGTCGTCTGCCAGATGGAGCTGTACCTTGCTGATAGGTATTTACAAGGCTGCTTATAGAACAGCAAATGGCTCTTGGGCCTTTTGTCTAGCTTTGGGACCAAAATGACCTGCTTAATCTAGCAATATTTGCATCTGTTAGTTGCTGATACTACATTTTTTCTTTCAATGCTTGTTTAATTTAAATGGAATTCACAGAAACATACATTAGTATATAAGTTGCAGGTGTTTGAATTCATGTAACAGAAGGTCCCTAGGCTGTAGGAGCTATCTATCAGTTCCTGAGGCTAGCACGATATTTAGTAGCTAAATTGCTCTTGATTGCCAGGATTGTGAACTGAAACAGTCAAGGCAAAATCTTTCAGTATTGCAGAATATTTTATTGTTCTTTCCTACTAATTCAGTTTGTGAAGTCCAGTGTGTTTCTTCTGGTAAGCGCTTCATTTGGAAGTATACCATGCTTCTAGTTTATGCCGTGCTAGTACAAGGCACAGTTACTGTGCAGGTAATTTCATGAGGATTGCGTTAATGTGCATGTTCTCAGCCCCAAGATGCCTACTCCACCCGGGTCTGTTGTGCTGAGCTGTGCACTTGCTGATACCATAGATAAAAGTTCTTGTCAAGGCCCAGCACAGTTAAAAGTCAGGGCAGAGTAAAACACTGATCAAAAACATGGTACCTGTCCAGCCAGCTTGTAGTCTCGGTATGAGATTGTTCAGTAGTAATGAATACAAAGAAAAGCCTAAATTAGGCTACTAAGGTGAGGTGTTTAACCTGCCCTGTACTTCCTGTGGTGGGGAAAAGATGAGTGGCCTCTGGTGTAGAAAGTTGCGGTGGGGGCACTGAACTGGGGAGTACCATTCCTAAAAGCACAACAGCCAGTTGTATAGTAAAAGATGATACAGTACAAATGATCATGCAGATGTGCAAGAAAATATTTGTGAATGGCAAACAGAAAACCAGCTCTCTTTCTCTGAGAAAGGTGAGGAGGAGTCTGCTACAGATAAGTAGTGGCATTGATCAGAAATGGGGGATCCTGTGTTGGAGCAATTTTCTTTCTGTTCTTCATTTGCTATCATTCATAAGCTGTAGCTTTTTTATACCTTCTCCTTACCTCCTTTGCATTTTAACCACACATAAAGTGTTTCACATACATCAGATATCTGGAAATTTTTTTTTGCTCTCTTTATTTTGCTTTGAAACCAGTTCTGCCTGGCATTGCAGGTGGCTTCCCTTCAGTCAGGAATAATTGACCTTTTGTGATTTGTGTCTGTATGTGTGAGAACTCCATTGTTATCCTGTGCTTGTTCTCTTTAGGGCAGAGTTGTTGCTGCATGTTTTAGGGACACAGCAAGCACAAGGTTTGTAGAAAGAAGTAAACTCTTTTATCAGATGACTTTCTGACTGTAGGGGAAAAATACGTGTGAGTTGATCTGAAGATAGATAGGGACCTCAGTGCTTATGTATGCATATATGTGCTTATCTCTTTGTGATAGCTGCACAGATTGCTGCCTAGTTCAGGGTGCCTCAGTTTTGGACACCCCAAGTTCGGTGATGTTAGTCCAGCTGAGAGAGGAACACAAAGAAATGTAATACTGAACTGCAAATATGCTGGTACTATCAGTTGTGCCAGGGCAAAATGAAGTGGAAGAATACTGATAAGGTGACTTTACAGGCAGTTTGGGTGATCCCTACCAGGAGTAAGATACTAACTTGAAATATAACCAATGATGATGAGGGCTGGAAACATTGCACTGTGAATAAACACTGTGAATAGACTAGACTACATTACCAGTCTATGTAAGCTGACAATGCTTGTGCTTTTGTAAGAAGAGAACAAGTGAAGAGATACAAAGAGAATCCTGCAATGATCAAACTTTTGGAGCTGGAGAATAATTCTTGGTACTTCTTGAAGTCAAAGAAAACAACATCGAGAAACTCAGGTAGGAGACCCATAAGTTAGCATTTTAAATTATGTGAATATTGAGGAAAGAACAATTAAGCAGAGCTAATCTGCAAGAGCTTTAGAAGTAACTTGAAATGTGAGTTCAACGTGACTAAAATTATATGTGAGGATAAGGAGTACAGTGATAGTGCTATGAGAAAAGTAAAAAAAAATGGAAATATTTGCAGGCGTTAAAAAAAGAGAATGGCGCTGGCTGGCATGTAGAGTAAGCTGATAGCTAGGCATCAGTAAAGACCTGACAGAGGTGTGCACTGAACTTTGATTTGAAGAGAGTGAGGTTAGATTAATTGGAGGGAACAAGATCAGTGAACTGTCAGCACAGGAGACATTGCTGAATTGCATGTGGTCTGTGGTGAAGTTATCCAGAGTGAGAGGCAAGGGAAGTGGCAGAAGAGGGTCAAGAATAGCATCTCTTTGGCAAGGGGACATGGTGACACACATGTGAAGAGAGATCAGTGGAGAGCTGGAAGATGAAGAGGCCTCCAAAGCCAAGAATAGTACAAGCAGACGTGTCAAAACCAGTGACTTGCTGGGAGAAAGAGAAAGGAATATTGCTTCTAGTTTCACTT
This sequence comes from Pomatostomus ruficeps, assembly GCA_013400735.1. NCBI lineage: Eukaryota > Metazoa > Chordata > Aves > Passeriformes > Timaliidae > Pomatostomus > Pomatostomus ruficeps. The sequence goes on from VYZT01026833.1 coordinate 15,223, forward strand.
AAGAGGTCAGAGGAGGAGACTCCAGTCAGAGTGATTTTGTTGGCAATAAAATGAAATGTATTATCATCAAGTATTTTTAAAGTTTCTGTCACTGGCAGAAGACAAAAAAAAAAGAGGGCCAAGCTGAGGCTTGAAATGAAATCTCTTCTTGGTTGTAGTAGTTTACATTACAGCTTATTGAGGAAAATCCTATTTTTCGGTATATATACACTAACATGGAGGACAACTACATGACCTGCATTAGATTGTGGAGCTGACCCCCCCAGATGCCGTGAATATTGCACAAGATTTATGTTCTTTACAAGCAGAAATAGGCAGAAGGTAATACATAACTTTCTCACTGGCCCCCTAGGGCTTTTTGACTTGCAGCATGAACTAATTTCCTTTCTCTGCCACAAATGCATGTAGATGCATACGAAGGAAAAGAAGCTTTATATCTGGTATACTGACAT
>VYZT01026839.1:8392-18653 GCA_013400735.1 Pomatostomus ruficeps
TTTTTTTTGGTTCGGCACAGCCACAGAGACTTCAATGAATGTCTGGGGTTCATTTATCTCTGATCTTCAGCTGGTTTCTGATGCATGAGGAGATAGAGACACGGGGGTTTCTCCTGCAAGTCACAGCTCTCAGCCCTCATCCAGGAGGAATTTGCCACACTTCCTGCTGGCTTTGAAGCAGGACCCATGCTCTCCTGCGAAGCACACGTGGAGAACCACCAGTCTCTCTGTGGAGATGGGTCCTTGTCCTGATCCTGGTCTGCTACCAGTTTCCTGCGGCCAGAGGTGTGGCCAGAGGAGTGGCCTCAGGAGCAGCATTTCCCTGCTGTGTGCACTGCCAGCCCTTACCATGCTCTACTTTTCAGCCCTCATGAGCAGAGTCTAAATTCTCCGAGACACTCCAGGGAAGGGGCTAACAGGCTGTTTCCATAACATGTCCTAGCTTTTGGATGACCTACTAGTCAATGAGAGAGACAGCAATCTAGGATAATTGGAAACATCGTGGGGATGGGGAAAAGGAGGTGGTTTTGTTTTCTTTGTGAGTGATTTTGATACTTCAACACAAACAGGGCTGCTTAAAGATAACAAGAACTCTCTCTGGTCAGCAGATTCTGTGGAGAGCAATTACGGAGCTTTTCTGATGCCTGGAGGCTATCATGAAGCTCTCTTTCTCAACAGAGATGTATAAAATCATGCTCCAGCCATGAGAGCAAGAACTAGCTAAAATCTGACCATGAGCTTGAGCCAAACTCTCTAATATTCTTGGAGGCAGTGAGATCAAAATGTTGCCAGGAAAATACCCATCCATTTAATGACATAAATATTAATGGTGAACCTAGTTCAAAGCTACATTGAAAAGTTCATTTGATTTATATGTTCAGTGGGGGGTTTTTTAATGTTGTATTAGCTCCATTTCACGTATTTCAGGAAGTTTTTCACACTGAGATTGATGCTAATTGAATGAAATTTTGCCTAAACTTGGATTTTTCACTGATAAACCTTTCCTTCTGCTATTTGCTGCTTCAGAAAACTGAAGCTGCTGAGCTGAGAAACGCCACATCTTCAAATATATGACCATATAAGTTTTGCAACTCAATAATCCTCTCCATTCAGACTACCCTGAGTGCAGCTCTTGCACGAACACTCCAGCTTTCTTGGGAGCCTGACCTGGTGCAGCAGAGGTCGGGATTGTGCTAATATCTATTGAGAATTGGCAACACCCCCTGAAGTCAATGCACAGGGGAAGTTAACTGAATACCCAGCCTTCAAATGTCTTCCTGCAGATGCAGGAATTAGCATGACACCATGAACCCAGCAGGTGTTTTGCAAAATGCATAAATAAAAACTGAGAAAATATGATAGCATGCCATTTTCACATTGGAAAACCTCTGACTTGAGCCACAACTTCATCTCCTGTGCCCTGTCCATTTGCTAGGCTCAAGGACAGTCCACAGCCAGAGGAAAAAACGAGAATAAGGAGAGTCCATCAAGATGAAAGCCATGCCCAGTGGTTTGTCATGGTACCAGCAGCAAACAGAAAGCAGCAAAATGTTCCTGAAAGCTGATGTACCCAGGGCTGGACCAGACCAGCAGCCCGTGTCCTGCTCTTCTGAGTTCAACAGGAGCAAGGAACCAACAAGCAGCAGGTCAGCGCATCCCACCGCTGCCTGCAGCCTCTGTCTGCTGACCACGGTGGGGTCTTTCAAACCCCACTTCTGTGCTATTTATGCCCAACCTTTCCTCTCCATGGAGATACCCATGCCTCCTGTGGGATGGAGCTGCTCTGAGACCGAGGTTTGGCCTCTCTGTCTGTCATTTCTGTGTTTCCCGTGTTTACGTGCCTTATGCTTTGTAGAAACCATTGTCCCCTCCCATGCACTGAAATCTGCAGCCTCTCTCACACACTCCCGTCCTAATTAATGCCTCCTTTGTCTGACGCTCTTTCCCCCTGCCCAGCCCTCCCTAAATCAACGGGCAACCTTGCATTCATTCCAGCAGGACTGGGTCAGCCATCCTGCCACACTGAGCAGTCACCTGGCAGCCTTCCTTGGTCTTCAACCACCACAGGCTCGCCTCTGTGGTTTGCGTGGCTTTTTGGGGACTGCCAGCCTTCAGTGCCCAGCCACAAGAGTGACAACCTGAACACAGGTTTCTGCCTGAAGTCCAGCTTGCAGAGTCAGCCTAGGGTGTTGAAGGAGATCAGTAGAGGGTATGTATGCCAGATTAACCAACACACACTAAAAAAGTCAGGTTTTTTCAGTCCCAGCTCTTACAGTTCTGGTGGCCTCCTCCTGCTTCACACCAGAGCAAATGGGGAGCTCACAGCAGAAGTTTCAGCTTGAGTATTCCTCTGCTGAAAACAGGGGAACCCAGTCCTCCAGCAAAGCTTTTGACCCCACTGTTTTGAGAAAACAGGAGCATGCCACACCTCTGGAAACTCAAACTATCCATTAGGATAGAGAAAGCTGGGTTCTTTGAGCTCCCCAGGTATATGTCCTGCCCAAGGGGTTTCCAGGCTGCCACAGGCTAAGGCACAGCTGGAGAGATGGATGCAGCAGCTGGTTTGCCACCCAAACACGACCCCAAAGCCACCATCCCATGACCTGAAGGGGCAAAGCCAGAGGAGGGGGCTGACAGCACCATGTTCAAGCTCCTCAGGAGCCACTCCAAACTCAGCTCCTTCTGAGCATGATGCAAATGCTCCAGATAAGAGGTCTGCTTGACAGCATTGCTCCCAGAAAGTGCAATTGCAGGGTTCATCCTGTGTGAGCCAGCAGTTAAATATGCAGGTCATACAGTTACAACTACGCAGGGATGTGGAACCAGGCCTTTGAGGAGATCTGGTCCCATGCAGCAGCTGGATTTTCAGATATCTCCGCTCTGAGAGGCAGAGCACCCAGAAGGTTAGATTCTGGGAGAAACTTTAGGTTTGGTTGCTGATAGAAGGGGTTATTTGTTGTACTGCTTCAATCTATTTAAGATGCTCTCAAAAACTGTGGCCACAGAAAGATGAAACCTTCCCAAAGAGTGTCTCTATCAGGTACCAGCAGCACAGGCAACATGTGTGCCACTTCTCCATGGGATGACTCACACAGCTGAAACACAAAGCAGCAGCTGTCCCTGACATGGCTGCCTGATTGGGTGTCCAACTAATCTTTGGACATGCAGACATTTTTCAAATTAGTGCAGAGTCAGCCACCAGACATAAAGAGAAATTTCATCACTTTTATTGCTCTTCTGATGGGTTTCTTGAAAGCAAGTAAGCTTTTCAGTCTCTGAGAATTATTGTAAAACACTATGGCTATGCTGAAAAAAAACTGCACAAAAAAAGATTTAGTTGAATATTTTGAGCTGTTTTCTCAGGAAGATGATGAAGATTTTCAGTGAAAGGCCTGTGGTCAGTCCTTAGTTTTGTTGACAAGTTCTTCTGGGTCCCCACCAAATAAAGTCAGGAGGGCACACATGATTTCTAACATCCATGCACTTTTGTGACACGGCAGGAAGAAGACAGGTGGCCTTGTACATGGTAATGCTCTACGTGTGGACACCTTGCCAATGCTCTGAGATCAGTTTTTCTATGCCTCAGTGCTTCTTCTTGCTCCTCAAGTCTATTTCCTCAGTATTCACACAACAGCCAACAGGTTTTATGATGTGTCCAGCAGGGCAGTTGGCTTCTTTCATCTCTTGAAAATGCCTTCATCAGACAAACATGGTGTTCACGAAATCCTGACAAGATCTCCCATTCTTTGCAGAGCTGCCTCAGCTATGACAGTCTTGTCCTGCCTCACCAGGGCAGGAGGAGACACTGCTGACCTTCTGCAGAGGTGCTGGCCAATGAGATCCCCAAAACTACAGAAGCACTGGTCCCAAGCCCTACCCCTTCAGCCATCCCATCCTTCCCTGTCATGGAGACCTTGTCTACAAGCCAGAAAATTCTGAGTTAGTAAGTACTGCCCCAGAAGCTGGGGCATGGCATGTTATCCATCCCAGCTATTTGCTTGGAGGAATTCAGCTCCATGGAGTCACAATCTAGTTCATTGTCTGCTGCTGAAGCATGGAGAAATTCTGGCAAACCCCATGGAGATAGAAGGTTTTAACATCCAATGGCCCAGAAAAAGTTCAATCCTGTCTAATTCTGTACATATTATAATTTTCTATTCCTGTTTTCTTATTAAATATAAACTGCTCTGTGTGATTGCTTATGTATTAATACATACTATAAAATATGCGTGAGTTAAGGGCTATGGGAGAAATCTTGTAACAACATTTCACAAGTGATAATTTTTTATTTTTCTTCAGTGTTTAAAAATAGTGAATCTAAATTCTTTATGTCAGAAGATATTTAAGTTGGCTGGAAGGATTAATTCATTTTTTTTAGTGTCCTAGAATATTTTGCACTGGAGGGACCCTGTGGTCAACATTTTGGTGCAGCCTAACAGTGTTTTTGTTTCTCCTCTAGCTGCTTTCAATCTGCTCTGCAGCCAGTCTGAAGCCTATGTTCTGTCAGAGTTGTTGTGATAGGTGCTCATTAATTGAGGTTTCTTTAAAAAAATACCTGGCAATTCTATCACTGCACAGTCTTATTTGTGAGGCCAGGTTGCCACCAAGGAGGCATTAACTCACTGCTGAGGGGTGTGATTTGGACTGCCCCACCCCATGTTATCGGGTAAAAACACAACTGGAGTATGGTTACTTTGGAGCATCTTTCCTGGGTTTGTGTTTCCTCACCCAGATAAGGTCAACAAAATTTCTTCCACGAACACAGATCAGAATTCTGGATGAAAACATGAAAAAGGGGAGCACAAATCCTGTCCTTTCACTCTGCATGTGTCTTCCTTCCCCAGGTACAAGTTTCAAGTTTAGGAGTGATCCAATTATCAGATGCAAATCAAAGAGGGGTCAGCACCATTTTAAGTCACCGTGTGTGACATTCAGCACCCACCCAGCCTCAGCCTGCAATTTCTGGTGAACATTTGGGTGGGAAAAGGACATCCAGCCCTGCTCAACAGTATGTCTAGGGTGACCCTCCCAGGTCAGGATAGGCAATGATAAGCAGCTAATTTAGAAGCCTGAATATTTTGAGTATCTGAAGGCTGAGAAGGGTTTTCAAGATGCTATAAGAAAATGTTAAGAGCCAGAAATGGCTGGATCCCTAGATGGAATTAGCCCTGCCCTATCTTGGAGTCTGGTGGATACAAATGTAGTACAGGTCACCTCAGCAGTGGGGTACCACCAAAAAGGACAGCTTGATTCAACCCCTTTTCCTTCACTGTTTGCTGTGCCTGTTTCAAGACATCCTGTAAAAACTGCTTTGCAGTAACTCTCTGTGTATCTCATTCAGATATCTCGTCTATGTCCGCCATCCAGAATATATGTCTCAAAACAGAGAAAATCCCCAGCTTTTCTATGTCTCAGTTTCTCACCTCTAAGCTGCAAATCTCCATGGGCAGCACTTTTTCACAGTAGTTTTGTACACTGAAAGCAGTGTCCAGTTCCTAAGTAGCTGATAAGGGTTTATATACTCACTCACACACATTCACATACAGAAAGAGAGAGCTTTTAGGAAAAAGGGGGGAGAAATTCACTTCAGACCCACCTTTTTGTTTCAATAAGAGATAAGTTGAGTGTGCTCTGTTCCATAGCAGTAATGAAACATCTTTTCAGTGTGCCTAACAGGGCATACATTTTTGGGCATGAAGTCACAGTGACCTGTGCCAGCAGCAAGACTGAACCTATCAGAATGTAAAAGCATTGGTGGCGACCCCGGAGAGACGAGCACTTACCATTGCAAGTGAACCAACAAAGATATTCTGCCCAGTAATGTACACAAGGAGAAAAAAAAATCGTACCAAACAAGATGGAAATTTAAACGAGGGTTGCATTCTGCGGACTTGACAATAAAGGCATTAATCAAAGCATACCTGCACAAATGTGAACCCATATGTTTCTCACACATGCAAAGAAAGAAAAGGTTGTCATGAGCACAAGAGACAGGGTTGTTAGGCATTACTGTGTAATGGGGGTTTACATTACTGTGTACATGGAGGTTTTTATTGCAGCCTTTCAAGTCCTTTACATGGAGCTCTTTTTCACAAAGAATTCATAGTTCCCATGTATCTGAAAATATCAGCAGGTCTGTGAGCCTGCAGCTGGATCCTGGAGAGCAGTCAAGACTTCCTGCTTTTTAAAAGTGAAGTCTACAGCCTGACACCCAACACTTATTCCTCACCATTGGTGTGAGGCAGGTGAGAAATGACAGGGTCCTCTGCCAAGCCAGTCCTTCCTACTGAAATATCCATCAGCTGCTTTGAAAGCTGCAAGAGAACAAACATCACTTAAAAGGCATTTCCATAATCTGACCTCCTGTTGTTTTGCTACCCATGTCATAAACCCAAGTTCATTTCCTCTCCTGGATGCCAGACACTCAGAGCAAGATGTTTTTAATCTCCTACTCAAGGGCTCTCAGGTGACTCCCTAAAGGCCAGCCCCACCACTCCTGCTGGATAACTGGAAGGTTATGGGCTGCTTCTGTAGGCTCTGCTGCCACTCAGAGGCAGCCACTTCCACCTCCATGAATGACCTGTTGGCTTCATTTGGTGGCCACACATGAGCAAAGAACACATTGCATTATCTCCTGGTGGTCAGCAAGGGAGAGTGAGGCAGGCAACCAGGGGGAAAACACGCTTGAAAGCCTGGATGCAAACAAAGAGGGTGGGGGTGAACCCACAGGTGTAATTTTAAGAGGGCTGGCAGAGGTCAGGAATTAGCTGTGACTTTGGCAAAAACACAGAAGAGGGTCTGGCAGGACATGCTTTGTACGTGTCCCCTCTCCTTGCTCCATCAGTGACCATGAGTCATCAGCTTCTAAAGGACTACAGTTGTTTACCTCCAAGGATCCAGGATCTGCAGTCTACTGGATGAAAGCCATGTCCTCTGCACCAATGCTTGATATTTGCTGATATTTTGTGTGTGAAGCTTTCTCTTGCATTCAGATACTACTTTCATTGCCCACAACTAACACACAGCATTTGGAGATAAGCCTCTCTCTAAATTCCCTGCTGTTAATTAAAAATCTGCTAATAAGGACAGAAATAGTTCAGGCAGTTTGGGGTTAGAAGGACCATGCTCTCCTGAACCATGAAAATGGAGGAATCTCCTCCATTCTGACTCTGGCCAGAAAAGTCCTTTCAGAGACCATAGAAAGCATTTTAGTGGCTTTCTAGTAAGTGCTGACTGTCCAAGCCCAGCATCAATAACAGGAAATAGCAGGAAACAGAAGAACCACGTCAGCACTACCAGCTAACCACATTTTGATAGCACATGCAGGAATAAAGGCCTCATGCTGACTTAGACCACAGAGAAGTAAATCTTTACCTTCACCTGATTTTTTTAAAAATATTTTTTCTTTTGGTGTGTTTAACATCATGACCATCACACTTGGATTCATTTAGACGCACTGATTCATTAGATGGCCCATGACCTTAATGAATTTAAATTACCAGGAAGGGGTAGTTTATACCAGCGTCTTAGTCATAGAAATGACTCATGATATCCACCCACACTAACCTTTGCTTGGTCTCTCCAAGTATGCCAAGGGCTTGTCAGCCTTTCACGAATGGAGTTCTTTGATTCCCTCCATGAGAGAAGGACATCAAGGAAGTCTAATTGCAGCTCCCTGTGCAAAGACACAAAACAATACCAGTGACCTTGAGAAGCGGAGGACTTGTTTTCTCCAAGAACATGATGTGCTGCTGGAGGGAAGTGTCTCATGTGACATGAAGTGAGGTAAGAGTGCAGGAGGGGGGAGCAGGGCTCATGCTCTCCTCACAGGCTGCCAGACTACTGCTTTGGGAAAATATTCTTAGGGGAGTTTCCACAAGCAGTGAGGAGCAGAGAGAATGTAGAGGGATTTTGTTCCTCTTCTGAGCATTTGGCCACATTCAAAAGTGAGCAGGAGTACTGAACCAAACATTAAAAGAAGAAGAAGAAGATGGATCCCTAAAAATTTTCTTTCGTGTCTACCCTAGGAACTCCTACCATTGTCTAAAGCCATGGCAAGAGATACTTCAGACTTCCTTGGTAGCTATTTCTGGAGACAAATACCTAAGAGATACACAAAAGCTATTTTAGTAGTGCATTGCTTTGGGCAGACAGGCAAAAACACTCAGACCAGCCACAACTTGAGTCTGACAAGAGCCTTGAGAACTGCACCTTGACAGTCTTCCCAGATGACCAGGAAAGTCCTTGAAGGACTTTCCAGATCCTGATGTAGACCACAGAACACACTGCAGCCCTGAGATATTACTTAAGGAGATCATCACAAGTTAAACACACCCCCATTCAAGCTCCCTGTGCAAAACACAAAACAATACCAGTGACCTTGAGAAGCTGAGGACTTCTTTTCTCTGAGGACATGGTGTGCTGCTGTAAGGAAGTGTCTCACTTGACCTGAAGTGAGACATAATTGTGGGAGGAGGGCATAAGGGCTTTTTCTCAGAAGGGCCTCTTTCCCTCTGCTTCTCTGCTTTTGTGCCTATTGCCTCAGATAATTTATTTCAGATAATTACCACTCTTAATAGCCCTGAATGCAGTCTTGTCAAGAGTTTTCCAGGTAGAAGTTTTTGCCTCTATGTGTTATTTAGTTTCATGTTTTTCAATTATACTCCAACCCAGCAAGCTGCCAAGCCCTCATCAGGAGTCCTTTTTTCAGGTGGGTCATGGGAGGTTATGGGCTTGGATATTTCGGACTTGACTTCAGAATTTTTGACTCCAGAATTTGTCAATAATTGCAGCTGTCCCCTCCAAGACTTCCCGAAATTCTGAAGGCACTGGAAAAGTTGTAATCCAAGCAGGACTATTGAAAGATGTGCAGTGGGAAAATCTGCATCTGAAAATATGCTAATATATTAATATTTTAATGTACTGATTTTTTTCAATTAAATGATTCATGCTAAAAAGTATTTCTCATCAATTGGAAACAATATTCACTTCCTTTCAAATCAGAAGAAATTAAAATAAATATAATTTGGTTTCCTTGTTTATCTCCTCAGTCAAGGAGGGGAAAGAGGGAGTGGAAGAAAGGCGGAAAAAACCAACAGAAGTTAACTATTTTCTCTGCAGCTACATTTTGTTTTGAATCAAGAAATATTTTAAAAATGCAAATCATTTCACTAAATATCAGAAAACTACATGAAGCATTCTGAGCAAAATGAAAGGCTGGCCGTTTGTTCTAAAGTTTTGACAGGCAAGATTTTCTATTATTTCTATGTTCTCCTAATCTTAATTTTGGAGTTTTAACATAATCTCAAATTAAGACCGCTGTTAGAGATGGTCCAGTTTTTGCTCGCACCTGAATCATCACGTTACAAACTTCATCCTCCCTCACAGCCCCTGGATGAAAAACTTTTCCAATTCAAAAATAAGGTCTTTTAGTCCTAGTTGTCATATAGTTCATGCCACCCCTGTATATTTTAGAGATCACTTTGCTCGAGACAAAATTACATGCTTGGGACTTCAACACTCATTCTGCCACAGCAGATATTTTGTTTCTTAGAAATGATTGTCTGTTTCACTGCCCTTAATATCACACATCTTGAGGCACACAGCAGAGGCACGAAGCAGAATAACCCAGAATTCCAGGAAGAAGCATCTCCTGAGAGGTGGGGCAGGGATCAGAAGGAGCTCCTCAGGAATATTACACCATCCCGGCAACCTTGGTTAGCTCTGCAGGCTTTGTTAAGGTACAAAACCTGATCTGTCTTTCCACTGTTACACTGGTGTCAACTCGACAAATTTATTGTGTTTCTGGTCATATACAGAGCTCTTCTAAAAGCTCTGGCTTCTGACATAACAAGGGCACTTCTGAGTCTCAGGTTGAATTTGAAAAGGAAGGAGTTGGGGGAGAGAGAAGAGGAGAGAAAGAAGGGAAGGAAGGAAGGAAGGAAGGGGCCTTTGCAAGCAGTCTACAATTCCAGCTACATGCATGTCCCAAAGCAGGCTCTGTTTATACCTTCTGAATAACTTTTCAGAAATGTTTCACTTTCTCTGTTGCCAGGGGCTGGGACACAGAAGGGAATTCAGGGCACTTAGAGATGGCCCTATCTTTTAGGCCTGTAGGCCTGCTAAGTGGCTGTAGCGGGAACATCCTAACTTATTTCCAGACATGCACACCACAAAACCAGGTCAAATGATTCTGAAAGCAACCACAGGCTGGGGGGGGAGGAAGGGATCTTTTTTTTTTTTTTTTTTTTTTTAAGGGAAG
>VYZT01026848.1:3225-41158 GCA_013400735.1 Pomatostomus ruficeps
CTCTCCTCTCCTCTCCTCTCCTCTCCCTTTTCCCCCTTTCCTTCCCTCTTTCCTTTCTCAGGTAAAAGGTGGGTCACAAAAAGAGCAGCCTTCCTTTCAGCTTATTGAGAAATTCTGCAGCATCTGACTGGCTTCTGAGGAAAGTTCCCCCATCCAGGGATGTCCCGTGCCTTGGAAAGGGGTGGATCACAGCAAATGGAGCATCCAGGGCAGGGCAGCATTCCCTCTGCCAAAGGGGAAAACCTGTGCTCTGCCGGAGAAGGAGCTGTGCTGGGACCCCTCTGTAGCTCTGTACTATGCCAGGCCCAAGGCAAGAAAGGAGGGAACAGGAGCTTCCTATTTGAAAGAAAAGTCAGTGGAAAATTCTGACAGAGAAAGAAAGAAAATTATCAGAGGCAAAAGAGAAATACAGTCTGAAACAGTGGGAATGGACTGAAATTGTTAGTGAGTGGTTTAGTCTCAGAGAGGCCCACTAAAAACTCACGCCTTGGCACCTGAAGGCTGAGACAGCCCCTCACAACAGTGCCAACCTAATGGAAACATGCAGCCTTTCCAAACTGGTAACATTTCAAAACCTTCTCCTGTCTTGTACTGTACTTTATTCCTTCTCCTCTCCTAGCTTCTGAAATGAGTTTTGCTTGTTATCATAGGCAGCTTTGCCAGTTCTTACTATTTTATCATGAACTTCGAGGTATTTGATGCTTTATTTAAACCCTTGGCTCCTGCAAAGGCAAAAAGAATTTTCTTAAAGGTAAAACAAAACTTTCTAGGTCTCATGATTATGTAGGAAGCTTGAAAGTGTGATCCCAAAAATATACCTTAAGACTTAATGCCTCAATATTCAGAAGTCATCATGTGAATATAAAGAACCCAAGTATATCGGGGATTTCAATTTCTTGTTTCTTTGATTTTTTTTCTAATCTCTTAGATATTTAGCCTGTTTTCAGAATTTTGGGAAATCCAATTGATGATCTGTCAAACAGAATCATTTGCCATGATTGCATTTTCATATTGATTCTCACAATAAGTCACTTGCCTTTATTATATTGTGCTTTTCCAGCTTGCCTTTGTGACCTGGTCCACTCCTGAAAATTCTCTTAGTATGTTTGGAGAGGCCAGGGACAGAACCCAGATTTTCAGATTTCCTTTAAGCAAGTTACTTTTCCAGCCCCTTTCCTCATGAAAATAACTTTGAAGATCCTTCCTGAAACTAATTGAGAAGGTTGAAAGCTTGCCTCAGATTTTTCCCCCTCCTAAAGCTTATTCAGAAGCCTCCTAGGTTTGGGCTTTAGGGTCTGTGGGCTGCTCAAATCGAAGGCCAAATCTTCAGAGGTGCTGAGCAGCTCCAGCTACAGACTTGGCTTCTTCTTAGTAGTGGCTTCCAGCAACATCTGCAGCTCCTACAGGGATCAAGACTTAGTGGCTCTTTGCAGCTCCCAACAGGCGTTTGTTCAGGGCTGATGCATTTTTCTAGTTGGGTTTCACTTGCAGTAGGATGCTTGCAGAAGCCTGGCTGGTGTGCAGTAACTCTGCACATTGCTGAGGAGCCTCCTCGTGCAGCTGAGTGTTGTGAGGAGTCAGGTCTTACACAGCTAAAGCCCCCACTTCTGTCTGCAGTCTCCACTTGCCAGTTCCCCTGCTTGGACAGGAATGTATTTTGGGGAACTTTAAGCCTAAATTATTTCCCAGTTTGATGACTCCTCTCCAGTAGTAAACACAGTTTCACTTGGAGTTGTTGACAGTATGATCCAGAACCCCTCCTCTCTCCTGTCCTTTTCACAATCACCTCTCTAATGCTTTAGCCATTACATTTTCATTGTCTTGAATTTATGCACTGAGGAAAGCGGGCTCCCAACATTATGAATGTTGCTTTCAATCTGCTTAGCGTGTCTTTTACTGCCACAGACAGGACTTCCTCTCTCCCTCAGATGATTTCTGCTGAGCAGCTTGATTCCAGTTTCTGTTTTCTGATCCACATCCAAATATTCTCCTTTTTATATCTTCTTCTTTTAGTGAAATCCATAAAAAGTTGCTAAAGCCAAGGATCAAATGTAACAAATGACAACCCTCTGATAGGCTGTTTCTGGTCACACACTGGTATAAACTGGCAATAACTGGCAATATCAATAATTACCCAAACTTATATCAAGCAGGCTGGAGAAGCAACATGCCTTTTGTTACACAGAAGCTTACATAGAAAAGGTGATCTGAATACTAATAGGATAATATATTGGATTATATAGTGATTTTGGTGAACATAACTCAAAGATTTCCAAGCTGAGTCATTAACTGTGTTTTACAGATGAAGACATAAGGTTGAATTGATCTGCCCAGGTTCGTGCTGCAGGTAAGTGGTTCAGCTCAGAAGAGTCCAGTGAACTGTCTGGAGAGCTCTTTTGGCTCCATTATTATTTACCTTAGAAGTCTTCAAACAGTAAAATGAAAGAGAGGGGGACATGAGAGGAAATTAAACCATATAAAGACAACTAGTCAGCCAACTCTTCCTTCTCAAAAACACAAAATAAAAGTTTCATTCAATACCAACAAACCCAGATGTCACCAATTAAGAGCAAAAGTAGAAACAGACAATTTAGGCCTTTTGTTGTTGTTTTTAAAAGTGGCTTTTCTATTGAAGCCATATACGTGCATATGATGCAGATCAGACTAATAATACACATTTCCAACTTCTAGTCTTTCTTTATGATAGTGCTCAGTTCTGTGTTTGCCAAGCAAAAGCTTAAATACAAATAAAAATGAGAATTCCAAATGATCAATTCCAACACTAAAAAATTGAATAAACTAGCAAATCATATTCCATATCCCAATTTCCAATAATGGTGCTGTACATAAAGAAACAAACAAGCTAAGAAATATTTCCACTCGTTTGCAATGATACTTGGCACTCAAGTGTTTTAGTCCTTTCAAAATATTAAGAGATCATTAGGTTATTTTTTTGTGTAAAATGTTCATATGGTTGTTTCATTTCCCTCCTTGCAAATGTCTCCAAGTGCTCTTATGTGTGACTTAGAAAAGCAGCGTGCACGGGGCCTTTCTGGCATTCTCGGGAAGGAGCTGGACCTGAATGCCAAAAGCAGCTGAGGTGTAGCAGTGTTGGCCATTGCTGTGCCCAGTTGGTGGGCATGAGCTGTGAACTGGAAGCTGAGCTTTGCTGTAGCCATGGAGTGTCCATGGAGAGCACACAGGAACAGAGGACGCTTCGCAGGAGCTGCGGATCTCCCTGGAGCATGGAACGTCCATGGAGAGCACACAGGAACAGAGGACGTTTCGCAGGAGCTGCAGATCTCCCTGGAGCACAGAGTCACCTGGAGGAGTCCGAGGCCAGCCAGGAAAGCACTGAGGTGAGGGGTGTGTGGTACTGACTCTGCTGGGCTGGTGACCCAAAGGAAAAGTTATGGCGTGGGCTTGTAAGTGTTATTTTTCTGTGAAATCTGTCCCACAGCATAGCAAGACCATGAGGTTTGGGCAAGAGGGAGCAGGGCTCTCTTCACAGCAGCAGCCTGCAACGTAGCTTAAGCTTTACTGTGGTGGGAAACTGCCCCTGTGCTTCAAACCCCCCATTCTCTTGCAGCACTGTGGGAGTTCCATTTGGGTAAATGACGTGAATCTGGTCCTGGGAAAGGGGCACTGACTGCCTTGGGGCACTCAGACACAACGCAGCACATGCGTGGTAAAGCGTGGCACTAAACATCCCCTCACACATCCTGCCCCTTGACTGGCATTACGGAAGTGTTCACTCAGGGTCGTCCTTCCTTTCCAAAAATAAACCTGGGACTGATTATAGATGGCTTTGCATCAGAATCATGTGAAACTCGTGGGTTTGAGTCCAGAGGAAACGTGGGAGGTTCTTGTTATGATTTTAAGTTCACTTGAATTTGAAACTCAGGATGAGACTTAGGGAGGGGAAGACTGAACACAGATGGATCCACAGGAAAGAATATATTCAAACTGACCCTTGTGAAATGCAACCGCCAATGGCTTAAGAAGAAATCCTCACTCAAAAAATTAAAACAAAACACATTCCTCCCTCTTAGAAGTCTGACACTTAATGCTACCAAATATCCCTTTTTCCACTCTGGGCAATACCATTTTTTAAAGAAAAAAAAAAAGAAAAAATGCATAATATGTTGCCCAATGCCCCTATAGCAGCTTTAAAAAGTTGAGGAAAAGTATGTTTTAATTAATTTATAAACAAAAGATTATTTCCTGCACTACCAGCAAAAATCCTGTTTGCTGACAAGGTTCTGGCTTCAAACATTATCAGCAACTGGCAGGATGAGTCCTTTTATGTAAATGAATTCATTATTATTAATTTCTGCTGGTGCTGAACGATTTATGAACTGCTTTTCGAATATGGAAAAGTGGTTCATGAATCAGAGGGGAAAAAATGTTCAAAAAGTCCTAGGTCGATAAATAACAGTAGTCATTCATGAATCCCGCCCATGGTGTCTTTTATCTTCGGTAGGGAGAAGATCAAAATGATAAAATAGTAATGTGCCAGCACAAAAGGATTGAATGGGCAGAGACTGGTAACATTGTCCTCTTGGAGCCTTAATGGGCAGGGATGGATGGTGACAGACGATCCTTCACCAGCAGGCAGCTCCAGACTGAGCTTCTCCCAAGGTGAAATGCTCCTTGTGGTGCCACGCAGAGCCAGAGGGAGCTGCAGAGCAGAGCCCCAGCTGTGCCCTGCCCCACACACCTGCACAGGCTGTGGCCCAGGGAGGGCTTTGCCACGGCAGCTGCTCCTCAGGGACTGCGCCCTGCCCTCACAGACGGGACCTGCAGCCCTCGCCCCAGCCTCCTGCTCGCCCCAGTGTCTCCCTGCTCCTTACTGAGAGTCCTGGAATGGACGCGGCACCCCGTTCCTCCCTGCGAGGGAGGGCAGCACCTATGGGATTTTGAATACTCCCATTCTAAGATGAACAGAGACGAAAAGTACTTGATTGATAATTCTGGCAGCTGTCCCCTAAGCACACCACCAGCCCTCAGCAGACTAGAAACCATCAGGACAGCACAGTGTATACAACAATTGACATTGGCCTTGCTTAATGGAGACATAGCTTTTCATCTATATTTGAAGAAATCAGGCTGAAACTCAAAATATTGTGTGTACCAGGACTGACTTGTGGTCATAGAGGTGGTATTTTCTCCTTTAGGAACTTCTCTGATACACAAGTGATCACAGAGAATTGGGCCAAATTTATCCCCAATGTAATTTCATTAAAATCACAAAGTTGTACCCAGAATGAGTTTAGCCCATTATTATTTCAATGCTATTTATAGGACAACTCTATAAAAACAGAGTAGAGAAGGCCATTAAAAAATCTGATCTCTAAGGAGATTTTCTTTCTGCAGTTTTGATATACAAAGAAACTACGGCTGCATATCGTGATTGTTTGCCCTTAAATAGCTTTACTTAGTTAAGAATTTAAAGTCTTTTCGGGTATTAATCAAAACATCCTGTGAGGTGAGAGGCATTAGCACTAAAAGTGAGGTAAAGGAAGGAAAAGTTACATGCACAAGGTCTTGAAAAGATTTTGGCAGACTCAGTAGTCAGTCTAGAATAACTGATGACTTTTCCTGTGGAACTAGTAGTCAAAAGTACCTTCCAGCAGAGGAAAATAAAATGACAGTCTTGTAGCTGGTTTTTCGCCTTGTCCTTATGTATCATTCAAACTAGCATTTTGAGCATTTTCTTTATTTCAGATTGCCACAGCACAAAATCTCGTGCTTCTGAGCTCAGCAATGAAGTTTTAATCACCCCAATATACATCTTTCCACGATATATATTTTTCTGTCTACCAAAGACATAATGGCTGCTCCTTTTATGGGAAACCAGGATTTAATCCAGTAAGTCTGTGAGAATCAATATTCTTGTGAAATGACACCATGTTGAAGTTATTTTATGTTATGTTGATGGTTAGCTAATTTTGTAATGGAGACATTTCTTCTAGAAGCAGACATAGTATAATTTAGTGGTAAAAACGTCAATCACAAGGGGTTGAACACTTATGTCAGGGCAGGAAGAGGGCAGATTTATTGATGGAAATGTATCTATATACTCTTTGTGGCACTTTGACCTGAAATATCCATTTTGGTTATAATTTTGTTTTGCGAAAATGACATCAACTGCAATCACTAATGTGAAAGTGACACTGGAATGCTTTGTTCCAGAGGCCTGATTTAAAAGTCTTGCTGCTGTTTGGTACAGTAACAGCTTCTCAACAGCAAGGAATTAAGGTACTCATTTAACTGCTCCACCACAGTGTTCTTTTTTTTTTCCTACTGTTTAATATTGTTTAAATAATAAATTTATAGCTTGTTCCATAATGGCATTGAGGTAACCTAGAGAAAGGGGCAGGTGCTCTGGCTGGTGCTATAAGTGGGTATGTTCCTGTGTGGCTTTTCTTCCTGATGCCAGTTAACCACCCTCCCAAAGCCATAAAAAACGTCAATAGGAATGGGGAGGAGAGGATGGAATATAATAAGTGCAGAGGTTGAGAAAGGAAAGTGGCAAGAAAGGAGACAAAGAAAAAGCACAGTGCAGAATACAGGGAAGATAGGAATGTCTTGTTTGGGACTTCAGTGGTTCTTTGGGGTTTGTTTTTTGGGGTTTTTTTACAAAATCCTTATCAATTCCATGGACCCTTGTATTTTTATTTCAGATCTACAATGGTGTAACTAAAGAACAGAATCTGGCCAACCCTCAGCTTAAAGAATAGAAGAAGGTCATCAGGAGCAATGTGAATTTTCAAGAGGAGCTGTGCTATATGGTGAGGTACTGGCTATTGCCTATTTTCTGCTGCACTATCCTGCCCCAAAAGAGTGCCTTATACCAAAAAATACTGTGACACTCTAATTAGTAAAGGCCTTATCTCTGGGCTAGTCCTGAGAAAGCTGCACGTAAGTGTAGAGTGATTCTAGCACAATTGAAATTTTAATTTAGTATCACTAAAGATGGGGGGTTTTACCAGTAGCACCCTCTCCAAGCTCTCCCATCTCCTGCCCTTCCATTTACACCCTTTGCATGGCTGTCATGCACAGCTGACAGCTCACTTCTCTCTAACAATCACGTTTTTTCACTGAGATGTACAAAATCCATAATCTGCTTTGTAAATCTTCATTCTTGGCTCCTTTTCAGGCAAACAAAATGACAGAATCGGAGACCATCCAATGTCCTGCTCTGGTGAGTCACAATGATTTTATCACTTAAATATAGAAAGCATTTAGAGTCTGGGGAGATCACAGCTTTCAGCAGGACTAAAAGTGGGAATTTGTCCTATATTTTAAGGCCATGGTGCCCAAGGATGTTTCTTTTGAGTGGCATTCAAGACTTTCTGCAAAGTTGATTCACTGGAGAGTGCTCAAACAACCAAAGTCTGCTCCTTGGGGAACGCAGAGCACTGCTCATACAGCCTGCTAGGCATGGTGAGATAAATCAGAGGTTCTAATAACACAGGATATTTGCTTGCACACTGTCAAGCACAGCCAGGCAGCCTCTCCATGTGGACTGGGAGAAGGTAGGACAGGAAAACTTCCAATCATCCCAAAAGTTAGGACTGCTGAGCAGTCCCAGTGTGGTACTGATCTACACACTGAAGAAGAATCAAAATAAGACTGAAATTAGGTTCACTTTCACACTTTGCCAATCAGATCATGGGTAGTTTATGCTGCAGAGAAATGCTGACTGGCAAGAACAAACTCATTATTAAAATAAGAAAAATGTAGATAATGTTTTGGGTCTTTGATTCTGTTTTAAAGCAGAATTTTTGTTGTTTTTTCTTAACCCTAGACATTTTAGTTCTGCCCATTTGCATAGGTAATATTGCCATCATATTTATTCACACTGCTCATAAAAGAGCACATCACAAAAGTGCCTGGAAAATAAAACTCCAATGAGAAGGGACCCATCAAGTTTAAATGGAGGTTTATATTGCAGCATTATGAGACAGAGGCTTGCACATTTGCAGCTCCCATGGCAGAAAGTGAAACTCTAAACAATTAAAGCAGCACAGACATCCTGCCCTAAAGGACTGTAAGCATTTAAAAAAGCAGCCATGACCTCTCTTTACTGGGCCTGTTTTCTATTTAATTTACAGTCTTTATTAGCCAAGAAAATCTTGGCTGGATCTTAGTCAAAGTGATGAATATACAAGCATTTTGATCTACAAGTCAGGGCACTTCAAAGTATTCTTTACTTTATGATCATTTGTAATCAAGGTCAGAGCTCTGGTGGTAATTTAGATACCACCTGACCATATTTATAATATAAAAATTGCTTTGCAGTAGCATGCATAGTGTCCTTTCTATCGCTGCTCACAGTAAGATGGGAGTTGCAATTGCTCAGGCTCTCCAAAAGTTACTCCTGAAAGTTTGTGTAAGCAGCTCCATGCTTAGGTTTCTTTTATTCGGCTCCCACAATGACACACAAAAATTGAGCATCAATGTGTGACAAAAGAAATGGTTTGTTTTCATTGGTTTATTTATTGAAATATAAACTTGCTAACTTTGTAGGGAGAAAAAGTCAAGCAAAAAGCCATTAAATGTTTAAAGAGGAGTTTCTGTTCTTTTTGTCATTTGTTTTCCTCAGTTTTCCATATACTTTGCTCATGCCCTAAGGTATAACAAGTCTCAGAAGTGTCCCCCTTTTTAAGCACAGGGACTCTCATACCAGCATCATCTTGCAAAACAAAAACTAAAGCTGTGATCACTGTTTTAGCACCATCATCTTGGGTTCTGGGCCCATTTTTTTTCTGGGTATTGTGTCTTTCTAGACATTATGTCTGTCTACATCCTTCTCTCTAGAGCTGTGCTTGCCAGGACAAACCTTCTGATTCTTGTACTTCGTGTCTGACCTTCTGACAAGCACAACCCAAATGTGAAGCTCAGCAAGGTTCTCCAGGCTTGGCAGGCACATACCTTGCCCATTCTCTCTGACACCACTGCAGGGGTGCATTTTCAAAGTTCATATTGTATCATGTCCCTCTTCCAGCTTTTCACCAGCCCCTTCTTCTCTCTTGCAGCCAAAAACATCCTATGGATATCGTAAGGCTCACATAGGCTCTCCCAAGCCTGTTTATCCCTATCACATCCATGAGGTACTGACAGATCAATGTGTATCCACCACTCACAACAGATTTTTGTTTGAAATGTTGATTTTTTAAATTTTGGACCGTAGTCATTTTGTTTTCTTCTGCAAGTGTCCACTCCTATAAAAATCTGCCACACTACTACAGTTGCCCTTCCTCACATCCTCCCTTAAAACTCTCCTCTGCTGTGACACCTTAAAAAAAATGAAAGTGGTTAAACAGCTGATGTGCCGTGACTGCATAGTGATCATAATTATCTCCCAGTTACCTTGTCATTTCTGCCCCTCTCCCCATCTGTTGGCTGTCGCTTGTCTTTTGCTCAGATCAAAGACTCTTTGGGGTGCAGACCATGCCTGTAATTCCTGTGCCTTTGGATACTGTCCTGAGTGAGGAATCTTGGGTCCAGGCACTACTGCAGTGCACATAAATAAAAATTACTGTTTCTAAAGTAGAATCCTCTGCATTTTTATATGCATAAATTACAGCCACATCCTGTAATCCATTTTTCAGGCTAAACAATTGACTTCAATGGGAGTTGAGCCAGGGCAGGAGTTGGCCTATAGTCTTTACTCAAAACAAGCAACATAACATATTATTAATCACCCTAAATGGAGACTATCACATTCAGTGTTGCAATCCTACCTGTGGATAAAATAAATACCTTTCCAGAAACCTTATGACTTTTCTCATTTACACCAGGCCACGCTGCTCTTAAGAAAACTGTTGTTCTGCAGGGGATAATGAGATTGCAGTATTTCCTTCCTGTTGATTGCTTGGAGGTTGGCAAAGGGTGGTGAATACCCGGCAGAGTCAGTTGTAGGCCACCCTGTCTCTCTCCAAGGGGTCTAGAGGCAGTTCTTCCTTCCCATTCAACATTTTTTTATCTCCCACTAGGGCAACACAAAACTTCTGGGGGCTGTAGTTTTGAATTTTATTCTGAATTTTGATAACATCCTCAAATATATTTTTATCCATACTGCGACCATAGCCTGAAAGCTGCTGGTTATGATTCACCAAAATCTTGGGGAACAAGTTTGGCCAGGAGTGGAGCAGGGGATGAATCTTAAGCTCTCTGTACGTGCCTGCATCAGAGCTGTTGTGGGAGAGGTGGTTGCAGGGGCCACTGTCTCCTGTGCAGGTCCTGAGGAACGACAGCTGTGTGCTTCTTCCCGTGGAATTTGGAAGAGCTGCAAGGGACAGGAAAGCCAAAGACAAAAATAAAAACATGCGCAAAAGCAGTGAGTAAAATCTGCCAGATTCAAGGAGCTGTTGTACCACTGGAGACCAGCCAGAAATCTGTGGAAGTCCCCTATTAATGCAGTGTCTCGGTTGCAATTGCTTCTCCCCACACCCCACCCTTCCTTCCCCAGGTGAATCTTGTCTTGCATGGATAAGACAGACTGCAAAAAGCACACACACTTTTTTCCCCTACCGTATAATGTTTGTTTTACGGCTTTCTGCCTGGAAATATGTTTTTCTCCTCTTCTCTTGCAAATTTTGGGGCTTCCTAAGTTGCTGATGTGTGAAAGTGAGACAAGTCTTAACAAACTCAGTAAATCCGGCCTGTAAATGCTTACTTTCCACTTGAATTGATTGTTATTTTAACAAAGTGTTAATCTTAAATAAATGCTCATAGATCAGGATGCTTTCCACTCTCTGCCAATGTTTGGGTCATTAGACGCTGGGCTGTAAATGAACCATGCAGATAAGACCTAATGTTAAATATCTGGGATGTTCTAAAAGGAAAGAGGCAGGAGGGATAAGGATCTCCTTGCTCCAGGCCCTAGGACAGCTATTGACTTTCCAGCACTGAGAGGGAACCTTCTGAAGCATTTTCTGTTTGCCACCATCAGGAACAAGGGGCTGAATTAGAAGCACAGTTGATGCTGGTCTGATTCAAACCCCCCCAGTTCCACTGGCGTAAGGAAAGTGCTCCTGGCAAAAGTTGTCCAGTGGAATATGGAAACAGAGGTGACTTCCAGGTTCCTCCCTAGCCTTTCACAAAAGGACATGGCATGCTTTTTCTAGAAAAGGAAGTTTGGGTTTGTGGTTTTGGTTTTCTTTTTCCCCTCAAAGGACATAGGAATTGCATAATTTTATACTCAATTCAGTTTTTACTGTATTCTCAGAAATTGGTCTCTATATACATATATTTTAGGGCTTCTTTAGTCAAATTTTCTGTGTTATTGGGGAGAAATTTATCTCAATATTTTGAGTGGAATACTATGTTAGATCTAAAAATTGCCTATTCTATCTGGGAAAAGCATGCAGTACTGAGTAGATAAAGCAAAACTTCATATTTATTTTAGATAATTTAGTCTCTAATTATACAAAAGTGATGTGAGAGAGATACACAGAATCTGACCCAGAATTATGACTAGAAAATAATAATATTATCCTAATTAAAAACCATATAAGAGTTTGTTATCCAGCCTCAAATCCCTGACAGACTTGTATGCTCAAATAATCGCAGCATTTGCAGGCTAAAGATTTAGTAAAAGTTTCATGGAAAAAAAATTCCCTAATGAATTCTCAGTGTTTTTTAATATTGTGCCTCTTCAACAACAATGATGGCTTTTGGGGACTCTTGCTCACTTATGGGACATGTGGGTCATTGGAAAGCTTGAATATTCATTATGAGATGAGCTGGAACTGGATGTGCAATATGTTTGGTTGAAAACTAAATTTTATGTAAATTCTACAGTGATGTTTTCTGGCTCAGTTAGAATCCATTCTACTGTTTATCTTTATACTAATAATGGTCTCTTGGGCTTCTTTTTAAGCCTCTCTGTATAGTTTTTTTTTCTCTTTTAAAATGAAAGATGAAGATCCAAAGAAAACAATTTTTAAAGATAGAAATGGAAACACTAGGTAAAAGGAATTAGCAATGCAATCTCTGCATATATTATGTGGAAATCTACTGCAAAATTGCAGCTTGGAATTTTATTCCTAGGACATTAACTGTTTCACGTTTGAGCAGCATTGCTGCTCTGATTCCCCGTTTTTTCAAAACCCCTTTGGATCTGATTTTTTTTATCTATTTCTGGATATTTTTGTAATATTTATTAAAATATTCCTTCTCCAGAATGATAAATCCAGTTGTCTGGAAGAAATAAAATCTGTGGCATAGCTCTGAAATGAGAATTAACCTTGATTACTACAGTAATTTACTAATCAAAACTGGAGACCTGCTAATCAAGCCTGAATTACCAGCTGCTTGATTTTTATAGTGACATAACCAAAATTGAACATTTGGTAAACAAGGGTCTTATTTATGAGGGGGAAAAATTGGCATATGGCCATATTCATCTTAATATATTTCTCACTATATTGTTGTGATTTCCCCGTCAGCTGATGTAGGCATCCCCCTTCCAACTTAAGCCATCCACCTTACCCCAAAGTGATGAGTGCTGAATTTCCCCTGGAATTACGCTGATCACCCTGGAACTGGATCAGAGAAGCCAATTGCACATTTTACGAGGTCTTCTGCTCTCCCTGTTGTTTTTGGACGTGGGGAGGAGACGGGCAGATCTGTCACAGCAGCCTCGTGTTACAGGGCTGCTCAGAGAGCACCGGGGAATAAAGGGAGCAGAAAGGAGAGGAGTGGAGGAGAGCCAGTGAGCAGAGAGCTGGGAGAAGCTGCAGGAGGAAATGGCAAAGAGCATCCACGCAGTGCTGGTGACCCCGGGCCGAGCAGAGAGAGGGACAAGCCCCAGGGAAATGTGACCCTGAATCCCCGAGGATTCAGTGCCTGACAGGAAGCCCCCATGAGTAAATGGATAAAGTGCCAATTACTGCAGCCTCTCTGATAGGGGTGAGATTGTGAAAGTATTTGTCTGGTTTCCATAAGTGCAACTAATTTCATAT
This sequence comes from Pomatostomus ruficeps, assembly GCA_013400735.1. Lineage (NCBI taxonomy): Eukaryota > Metazoa > Chordata > Aves > Passeriformes > Timaliidae > Pomatostomus > Pomatostomus ruficeps. The sequence continues at coordinate 16,203 of VYZT01026848.1, forward strand.
TTTTAATCTTTTTTTTTCTTTCGGTCTGATTTCTGTTCATTTTTTCAGCTCCCATATGGCATCCTGTATCCACCGACACAGAAAATAATTTCCCAGTATTTTCTTTAATGAATGACCTATTATGAACAAGCAGGAAAAACCCATATTGTGCAACTCTACCACAGAAAAACTGATCATTAATATAAATGGAGAGAAGCCCCCAAAATGGGAATGTTTTTGTTGTTTGAGTTGTGTATGGTATTTCATTAATGTGGCTTGTGTTGGTTTTTTTAATGTCTTGTTCAATTGATATTGTCATGGGTAATTGTGCTGTTAAAAAGGTAAAGAACAGAAACACAGAAAGATTATTTCTAGAATAATGTTTACAGGATGAAATTCTCAGCTAGTCAGGCTCTTTCCCATTCTCTGCTTGTTACTTTAGACCTAATCCCCATTCTCTCAATTCTTACCATAGAAAATACGTACTAAAGCTAGTGCTGCTTCCATTTCTTACCATCTTATCTCACAACGTAAAATAATGGTTTTCCCCTATAAGTCTTGAATGTCCTTACACCTGACAGGAATGAAGGGGCACAGGGATGAATTGTGTCCAGCAGTTTACAGCCAGTCTCAACCTTGAAGAGCACCGGTTTGTGGTCACTGTATGTTTAGACATGGCCCTGCAAAGCTGCCAGGGGCCCCAGCTCAGCACGGGCCAGGCTCTCCTGCAGCAAGTGCAGCCCAAATCCGAGCAGCAAAATCCTGCTGGCATCCACAGACAGTCTTCAGAGGGGTTTAAGTACCAGGAAAATGTGAACAACCACAAACTAAAACAGTGCTATTCCTAATAATGTGTACTCTTGGCAGGAGGGCCATCCATGAGGATAAAGGTTCCAGACTTTAGGAACGGATTTTCAGGCAGTGATTTAGAACATTGGAAGGCCGAGGAAATAGGAGTGAAATAAGTGTTTAGACAGAGTCAAGCAAGGGGGGATATTTCCCCCTGACCCCTGGAACAGGACTCTGCTCCACCCCAGTTCACATCCCTGCTTCTCCCCAAAGCCACGTCTGTGCACCCAGAAACTCCCTCAGGAGCACTCAGCATTGCCTCATGTGTTTAGGATGACCTTTCTCCACCATGAAAACTTCAGAAGCCCAGCAAATCCACCTGGAAATCTGGATCATTTCAGGCTGCACTAGGACATAACAGGAGCTCCAAGGAGGACGTGAAGTCACTGAGGAAGGAGTACTTGGAAAGAGGGACTGATGGCTTTGGAGGAAGGCCAGCAAAAAACTAGAAAACAACAACAGAAATGGTGGCAGAAAAACTGGGAAGAGGGAGCAAAAATGGTGAAGTAACACCATAATGCTTTACTGGATCTAAAGCAAGGGAAAATTATGAAAGCATTCATTTATTCTTTTTCATCCAAAGAAAAAAATAGGGCATAAAAAGAGAAGGGAAAAAAAATGTACAGAAAGTAGAACATGTGAAGAAAAAAGCCAACAAAGGAAGAGGAAATTGAGAAAGAGGAGAAACAAGTGCTGGAAGTAAAGGAGTGGATGGTGGGGGAGGAGGCAGCACAAAGAGATCTGATGAACAGGGCTTTTAGGTAAGTGAATTTTATTTGTATATGCCATTTCCTACTTTTTATTGCATTTCTTTGGCAACCATCCCACAGTTCCATAACCTATGGGTGGGTGGGAGGAGGTGGCTAAGAGGGCAAAATGGTAGTTTTTGGCAGAATATTGACAGGACTCGAGTCAAGTCATTACTTGTGGTTGTCATTAGACAAATAGTGAAAGTGGGCTAATGGGGCGGGTGTTTATGAATCCTACAGGCCAGAGAGAGCTCAGTTTTCACAACCTGCCTCACTCAGAAAGGGAGAGGCCCAAATGGTTCAAGGCAGTGAAAACAATGGCAAGCGGGGATTTCAGCGCTGCAGAGGCCACAGGGACCGATTTCAGATTTACAGGATGGTTCTGTCAGGTTCTTCAGCCTCTCAGCAGCTTTGGAAGTGGACACTGCATAGGTTTCTGTACTGAAGACTTCCTTTTTTGCAACCATTGGAAGGAAATACTTTTCTGTAGTGCAAACCGAGACCCTGATGCACAAGTCTATGGCAAAATATGACTTTCATGAAAAAAGTTCTGAACTCCATCTTTTCTGGGTACTTTTGGGTTTTTTTGCCCTCTGTTTGACTCTTTACAGGCTTTTTCCCCTAATTATCTTGAATTTAAAATGGAAACATTTCTAAAACATACAGTGTCAAATAAAATGAGTTCGGGTTTTTGAAGACTTTAGAACACACTCAGTAGCTGCCACCCTGAGTCAGACAAAATATCCAGTGCTTTCCCTCTGAGAGTGAGAGGAGCAAATGTCTGGGGAAAAAGTGTGTGAACTCTGATATATCTCTCATATAGAGCAATCCTTCTTCCCATGTGTGCTCCTGCCCTCTGAGGATCAGTGTCAGAGACATTTTGATTTGGAGGCTGAATCTTGATCATCGTGTTTAGTAGCTAGTGATGGATTTCGTTTGCATGATTTCATGTAATCCCTTTTATGGTCCATTTACACTTTTGACCTCCACACCATCCTGTGGCCATGAGTTCTGTAATTCCATTATGCACTGTGAGGATAAAATACTTCTTTTGTTTGTTTTAAGACTGATGCCTCGTCATTTAACAGAGGCTCCTAGTCCTTGCATTTGTGGGAACTGTTAAATGGTGCCTCTATGTGTTAGAAATTGGGTTTTTGAAATAAAAAATCTCTTTCTATTTTAAAGCTTTATGATCAGGCAAGATCTTCTTCCTCCTCTTGTGAATCCTTCCATAAAAAAGGAAAAATTCCCGACTCCAGCTGCAGCCTGATGAAATTAAAATTAATTAAAGCAGAAGTAGTTTTACAGTGTTCATACTGCATATAAGTAGCCTTAGTGTTATTTTATGTCCTGTAGGGTTCCCATCTCATGTCCCATCCTGGTGCTGGTTTCAGTTCCATAAGATGTGGAATAGCCCATTTTAGGCCGTTCTTTGTGGCACAACTATTGAATCAAAAGCACAGTAATGGGAGAATATGATAACTGAGATCTCTGCAACAGCAAGAAGGGGAAAGGCTGAGAAGGTCCATGAAAAAAATAGGAGTAGGCTTTGTACAAGACAGGAGCATGGACAGACAGCAGTCTGCAGTGGGGTGAGCTGGGCTGTGAACTCACCAGTGTCCATCTCCCTGCAGCTGGTGGATGTCCAGCACCCTCTGCACCACCCCCAGCCCTGTGCTTCGTGTATCCCTCCAGTCAGATTGCCGAGGAGAGAGACAAAGGACAGAGTCCAGGATAAAATCAAAACTGCTCTGGAAATGCACTGTGTGTGGCAGTATTTGGAACAGTGGTGAGAGGTTAAAAAAAAGAGTTTGACTCTAATCCAAGAATCAAAATTAATGTCAGAGAATTTAATGCAACACAAGGTGTGATGGAGCAAAGACTGTTGGGGGGTCTCGTTTTGTTCAGTTATGACAAGCAATATTCGTCACTTTAAAAGAAACAACAGTGTAATGGTTTTCACTGAATTGTATGAAGAAACATGATAACTTTAACAAATATCACAAAACATGTCACAAATCAATTGTATTGAAAATATATTAGGTTTCTTTAAAAGAAAAGATCAGAAAAGGAAGCAACACAAGCAGGAGGAGAGACAGCACACAAAGATTTACTTCTGAGTGCTACAAAATATTGAACTAAAAATAACATTAAAGATGAAATTTGCAATGAATCTCAAGCTGCTAAATTCCCAAAGGCTGGGTCTGCCAAAGGCTCTGTTGGTTTCCTCTGTTCTTTTCTGTCTTTATTTAAATATTTTATACAGTTGTCTATGTTCATGTGTAGAGCGAACTGTCATTTATATTTCAGTCCACTCTAAAATGGATCTTAGACTATCTCAAGCTGTGCACTGCAGCGAGGAGTTTGCAACTGAGAGGTAAGTTGAAGTGGTAGGGACAAATGAAGACTGATATTTAATGTAGTTTTTGTGTACTTATATTTTGCTGTCATGTATTTTGCCTTAAAACTGATCTGTAATTTTCTGCATTTTGTGACATTATGATAAGATGTGGAGCGAGTGGGGTTCCCATTTAGCAAACACATTGATGTATTTTCGAGTTGGAGTGGTGGAATTCTGAATTCTGACCTTAGCCTTTCATGTGTAGCAATAACAACATGCAAGTTGAGATCTGCAGTCTTAAATGCTTCTCCTTGTGCCTTGGACTTGCCAAGGTAACCTTTTTAAGACAAGATGAGCTTATTTTAGATTCCCTTGTGTGATAGGCCCGCAGGGTGCTGATATCCTCGCGTCTCCATTGTCTCAGGAATACACGGCACACCTCACCCAGAGGCGCTGGGACTGACCCTGGAGCTGGGTCCAGCACCTCGGGAGAGCTTCTCCCACCCTTCTGCTGCTGGGGGAGGAAGCAGAGGGACCTGTTCTGTGCCCGTCAAGACAAACTGCAGCAGTCGCGGGGGCTGGGGCACAGCCAGAGCTTGCTAATTGCTCCCTGAGGCTGGGCTGGAGCGGGCACTGCCAGCGGGGCAGGGCTGGCACCGCCCCGCTCCATCCCTGCGGGGAAGCGCTCCCGAAGGGCCGGCGCTGCTGCTGCTGCTGCTGCTGCTGCTGCTGCTGCTGCTGCTGCATCCCGACCTTTCTCAGCCCCGCTGCTGATGCTCTGTGCTGTCCGGGGGTCGGCTGAGAAAGGCTCAGATAGGTTAAGGTGGGGTTTTGCACTTCTCTTACTCCAGCAGAATAAAATAAGAAGTGTTGGACTCTGTTTCGTCAATTCGTATAAAAGAAAGAATCCTTAAGAAATTGTGTTGCTTTCTTGCTTCCGAACAGTAATTCACACAGAATAAAAATTTTAAATAATGGCTATTAGATTAGGAAGTCTAAGAAGCTTTTACTACTTGGGAGCTTTGACTATTAAAAATTGATAAATTGCCATTGAAATACAAGCAGTTCTGCAACATGATAGATCAAAGTTCATTTTTTCCCTAATGCAGAGATAAGATGAGCAGGCTTACTTTTTGCTCATCTTCTTTGCAGATCAAAAACATTCCTTTCTTTTTATTTGAGTGATCAATTTACTAGAAGAGCCCAATGTATATGTTGTGACTGCACTAAAATTCTTATTCACAAGCCTTTAAGTAGTAATACAGCTCGCTGGCATTATGCAAAGCTCAGAACCTCTCAGCCTGCTGTCCAAAGTGGATGGTGTGTGTCCTCCACATAATACAGGTGCAAATTGATTAGTTACACTCCATGAAGTGATATTCCTTAAAATATTTTGACCATTTATTAAAAAGCTAACTCTCCTCAGTAGTGCTTCTACATTAAGTTAGCAGAAAGACTTCAGAATGTTGTGTTTTAGTGGCCTGTATTCCATAGAAAGGACTCAAAAAACTGAAATGTAAACCTTGGAAAGACACTGCTCGTGGCTTTTTCGAAATCTATTAATTGCGTATCAGTGTAGCTATACACATTTTTCTTTTTTGTGTATTAAATATCCTCTTATTACTTTCTAAGCATCTATAAATCCACTCTGTGGCAATTTGTAGGTTTTGAAAACCTTTTAAATTAAGTAACACAAAAATATGTAATGAACATGCAACATTAAACACTTTCAAGGGCAGCAAATATGATCACATCCTTCAGAAAATATTTCTAAAATGTGTGATTTCCAACCCACTAACTTACTTGCAAGTTGTGTAAAAGCTGCAGTTGATAACAAGGTCTTGTGTATCTGGATCTTTGGGTAAACAGTGTCTGCCAGTATAGCTGGAGGAGACAGACATTTCCATTTTTAAGATAGTTCTGTAAAGAAAATCCTTCTGTGGGTGTCCACACTTGGCAGCTGCTCTCAGGTCTGACACAGCGTGCACACGCTGCCACAGCTCCCATCATCCCAGGAGGAGAAAAACCCTGCATGTGGCCCCAAGGAGGTTCAATCCTTCAAAGCACTTAAGCACAAAATTAGTTTTAAACTTAAGGGACGATGTATAAGTTAGATACAGACTTTGCTAAAAGGTGCAGGATGAAATACGTATATATCAGAAGGAGGCATAAAATGTGTGAAAATGAATTGTATGGGAAAGCATCCATAGATAGCTGGGGGAGGTAATGAAGGAATCCTTCAATTTCAGTTCAAGGAAAATTTAAATTTACTATATTTTATTTCACATTAATCCTTCATTAATCAGCCACAGTTTGTGTCTGGCCATGCAATTTTCATCTCTGTAGTGTTATTCTTTGGCACGTAAAGATTTACATTCTCTGAGCCTGATTTGGCTCATCTTGGTGTTGATGACAGAAATTCCAATTTTGCTCTCAAAGGGCATGATTGAACCAGTTAACATTTATTTCAGCCTTGCAGAAGGACATATTGCTTATTTTTTATATAAAGTATGCCAAAATAAGATTAAGAGACTTTATGAACATTGCACGGTAAGTCAGAGGCACACAGTCACAGAACGAAGAATTCCTTCCTTCCTGACTCTCACTTCCTTGTTTTATACTGTACTGTTGATAATGTGTCTGCATTCCCACAGCAATATTCTTCTGGCACATGATAATGCAATAGTTTTGAAATATGCTTTTCATGTGATGTGTGAAAACATAAAATCTATAGATGTGCAGTATACATGGATAAAAGAATTCCTATTACAATATGTAGCTACAAGCATAATAAATGGAAATTGATGAAAAGGGAATCTTTCTACTGCTGGGATTTTAAAGAATTAGACAAATGTGTGTAGCTCAAATAAGGCAGAATTTCTGCTCCTTGTCACAGAAAGAGCGATGAACATGTATCAGAAGAGAAAATCAGCTGCGGCTGGGTAAGTACCCTATGATTTTTCTTGACTGCTGCCATTTGGGCCCTACCAAGTCCAGTACTTACTGTGCTGATCAGGCTGCTGGCTCCTTTTTTGTTATTGTATCACTCAAAAAGACTGTCTTTCTTAGAAAAACTAAAACTATGCCAATGCAACACCATCTCTTCAGAAACACTTTTATTAATTAATTTACATTTCAAGCTGGAGCTAAATCAGTGTATTGATGGAGACAATTCTTGGTCCAGTCTTTTCATGTTGGAGGCAGAAGAGATTCCTAGAGAAGTGACACTGAATGCTGGTTTTCTCTTAGCTTTGTAGGCAGTCATTGGACAGTGCAATAGTAGGTGAAGCAAGCCTTTGTGATCTGTATATTTATGCTAAGTGGGTTTAATTCTAATTGTTGTTATTGTTTTAGGAGTAGTGGCAGTAGTAGGAGCAGAGGTGGGAGTATTACTGGCAGTGCCTGTGTCCAAAGAGCTCATTCCAGGGCAGCCCTCTGGAGATGATGCCCTATCTGACTGGAACCAGCAGGACACAGGAACTGTGTCCCATATGATGAATAACAAAAGAAAGGGTAGTTTACATTCTTTGATACATTTCTGCTCGATTAACCCCCAGTGGGATTTTACCCCTCCAGTCACATTTTTTTGTTCCTCTAATCTTCTTTTGTGTTTGCTCACTGACCCCGAGCATGTATTTGACTTGTGACCCTATTTCTGTTAATAAAATACAGGCCATCTGACCAGTGTTCACACCACTCCACTACGAGGTGATGATTACCTCATTGTGAGGGCTGGGAGTTAGCAACTCACAGGGTAAGGCTGGTGGTTGGGTGGCCTGAAGATAAGATAACCAATGAAGGCAGCAGAAGCAGTTCTGAACTGGGCCTTCAAAACCAAACTGCACCTAATAAACTCCTTCCAAATCTCTAATTCTATCCGTAGAACTGCATATCTCCTTATGTACTGTTCAGCTATTAATTAGTTGATAATGTTTAGGGGATTGTGGCATGACAAAAAACAATTATAGCTATAATGTGGAAATTTTCAGTATCCATATGGGTAGTAGCTTATAAAATCAAAATTATCCCATTTCCATTTTGGGTTATCAATTATAATTATATGCCTCGTGAAAAAAATACATCAGCACTCAGTGGCAATAATTTCAGTATAGTGTTTTGAGGCTAAATTTCACACTGGAAAGCATAGGTGATCTCTTTCTAAGCAAAGTAATATTTGTTTTTAAGGCACTAGCAGAAATGTAGGGTGGGGGTTTTTTAAGCAAAGGCATAGTAATGAACTTATGCTTTCACCAAATCCTTAAACCATGAATCTTATGAAAGGCACTGCTAATTGTGTGTTACATGAAAAAATCATGCCAAAGCCATTTATCAGATATGTAATCTGTGTCTCTGTTTTGTGACAGGAAGCCATTATTTCCACTGAAAAAACAAATCCGTTAAATTTGAACTATTAGATTACAGCAGGGTTAGGGCTGCTTCTGTGCTGCAGAGTCACATCAGGGTCACAGCCCAGTTCTAGAGATGTACTGCAAGAGCTTCATATCTGATTAAGACAAAAAACTGATAAAAATGTAATGCAGACTAACAATATGGAATTATCTGATGCAGTTTGGGGGGATAGGGGCAGGGGGTATAACATCATTCAGTTTATTTGCATATGTTTGTTCTTTCTACTGAAATCAATCTCTTTGAAGGAAACAAGAAAACTTTAGAGAAAGAAAATATTATTAATGCTGGTAAGAGAACACAGAGGAAAATCTTTAGTAAACATTTCTTTTCCAGTGTTGATTATCATTCTGTCTAATGTTTATTTTCATAGTTTTCTTTGATCCAAACACAAATAACAATAAAGTTAGCTTCATTTCTTTGAACTAACAAAACTATACTGTGGCCAAATTTGGAACAAATTTTTAAGTGGCTTTTTGTTTTTCTTCAAAGCCACAGACCAGATTTATAGAGTAGATATTTGCATAACTCGCACCCTCTCCTGTGCAGGAATGTTCCTGTGGCTGGCAGTGATTTACCTGCTGTGGGTCTCCCTGTGCCTCTCCTGCAGGCTGAGGGCTCTGAGCATCTGGGCACACGCTCGGCACCAGCCCGGGGAGCACTTTGGGCCAGGGCTCGCCCCGTGTCCTGTGGGAGCTGCTGCAGTTTGTGGGGCTGACTGTGCCTCTGTGGGGCTGGCCATGGGTGCAAGCCCAGAGCTGTCATTCCACCCTCCCTGCATCCCTCTCCCAGCCTCCAGCGCAGCCAGCGGGCACAGGGGCAGGGCAGGGTGGCACAGCATCAGGGACACCTCAGCTCAAGGGGAGTCCCGGGCACAGGTTCCACCTCCCCCAGCTGCTCCCAGCAGGCTCTGACAGGTGGCTGTGTGCTCTAGGCTTGGGAACAACCACGTTCCAAATGTAAATATTGTGCAATTGTGAAATCCGTACTACGGTATTTAGCACAGGGCCTGAAACGAGGCCTGCGTTACTGGGGGTGGTTTAGTCTGTACTTATTTAAAAACTCTGCCAAGTCACAGATCTGCTCAGGAGGCAGCACCTGCTGGGGCGATGGGGAAGAGTGTGTCTGTGATGGGAAACTTCTCTGTCACCCTCAGATTACACCAGCACGTGTTCTGGCTGTTCTCTGCAGCCTCCTGCATGCAAGTATTGGCCCTGAAAGTGGTGGAAGTTATGAATAAAACCACAAGGTCCAACCTCAGTCAATAAGCTATAGAAGACCCATATGCTGGATAAACTGATTGCTTTAAGTTTTTTCAGGATACGATACAGAAACATGAGAGATTCTTGGGTTCTCTAAAACTCACTATTTTTTGGCTCTCCCATGACATCCCTGTGTTTGTCCCACTGCTTAGCCTGGCTGAACAAGGGCATCCAGTCTAATGATTGATTGCCTCTGTGAGCAGATCCAAGTTTCATTCTTAAATCAGCCAGCATGTGGTTGATGACAGGGACAAAGCCAACCATCATCACTCCCTAAGCAAATCACCTTCCTCTTTACTGTAAATTCAACCACATTAGGATTTCGCCATTGAAGTAAGTGTCCAAATTTCCACCAGGTTCAGATGGATTTGGATTTGAACTTTGACTTCTAGGTGCAAATGATTTCTTAAAGGGTAACTTTTAAATAAGTAGGTATTTAAGTGCTTCAAGAGATTATAAAAATATTAGCAAATGCAAATAACATGACATCAGGTATTGCTAAAAAGTGTCATTAGAAAATGAGTGGTTTTAAGGTTAAATCAGAACTAATCCCAGTGACTGCAGGTGACTCACACTTGGGGAAGAATGAAAATTTGGATTTTGAACTGTGTAGAAGAGTTTTGGCTGAACCTTTTAGTTTTCTTTTTATTTTTTTTTTTTTTTCCTCCTAACACTATGAAAACAAGAGTAACGGAGCCGATATTTTAATTATGGTGCAGTTCACTCCACATGAATATAGTTAGGAATATGGGACTGAAAAAACTTCACACCTCCAGGCTCTGTTTCCTCAATTGCTGGCAGAGGTAGTGTAGGTACAAAGCCCAGAACGAGCCCACAGCAACATCCACTGAGGATGTCCCAAGGAACACAGCAGCAAAGTTAGAGAGTTTCAGAATTCCTTTTTCTTGATGGAAGAGTGAGAATCAGAGCACTTCCAGAAGTCATTAGCTTTACATTCTTACTTCATTTTAAGTAAAGATACACAGAAGTGCTGACTGCTGGAAAAACCTCTTGCCATTTCTTGCTGTGGAAGGAAACAGGACTGGCATGGGGAAGCAGAGTCCCTTGTATTCCCTCATCCCTGAGGCTGTGTGGCTTCTTGGACAATTCAGAGCTAAGCGCAAAATCGTGCTCAGTGTTCTTCCCCCCTCCTTTTTTTGAAAATAAAATGTTTCTCCCCTGCATTTCTGCAAAGATGAGCAGAAAGCCTTGCAGATGGGGGTAGAAACATCTGCCTGAGCCTGCAGAGGCCTGAAACAGCAGCAGTGAGAGGTATAATGCTTGGAAACTCAAGAGGGTTGGCTATGCCAGTGCTGAAAACTCAGCATGAGTTACAGCTCGGAATAAATGGGAGTCCATGTACAAATAAATAGTATATAGCTTACTGTAGTGATGGCTTCATTTTGGAGGGGTTGTGTTTGGTTTTTAATATTCAGCTAAATAATATTTAATGTTCTATTATTTTTATATTCAATTAAAACAAAAGATTTGCAGTTATTGTGAGAACATGCTTTGCCACTGATGGCCCAGGCTGAGGTGGGTGCAAAGCCTTTGTTGTGCCTGGCAAAGGATGTGGGGGAGGTCCTGGCCCAGCTAATTGCTGTAGAGTATGTCTGTCTTGAAAATTCCCTTCAGAACATAGCACCACCCTGCTCTTCACATCCAGGGACTGAAACAGGAGTTGTACCTCAAAACCCTTGTGCTGTATAGTCCCATGGTAATTCCTCTTCCTTTCTCTCCAGTAATTTTCCTTTGCTGAGTCTGGTCTCTCCCTTCTGCTCAGCAGGGGGGGGTGGGAGGGGGTTGTTCTTTTTCTTTGTTCTATTAATTTTCTCATAACTGCTGTCTACTATATCCACATAACAACCACTATCAAGCCACTAAAACAGTTTTCAAGTATATTAAATCCCCCGTTTTAGAACAATAAGGAAAGGGTTTTACTAAATAAATACATAAAGCTTCTCTTAGATCATGCAATAAGGAAACTGAATATAGAGCTAAAGTTCCCAGAACTTGGGAGGACAAAGGAGCAGTTTACTACAGAGCTTTTTCCCAACACTCAGAGCTCTGATAGTCCTTAGAGGAAATAATAAATCTTTCTCTTTGTCGCTCTTCCCTTGGTTTCTTTTGTTGTTTAGGATTAAAAAAAAATAAAAAGTGTAGGTACTACTTACAAGGCAGCTTCCTTGATGTTTCTGGTAGTCCAACCAAGGGACAAGATTGTGTGTATAGGAAGGGGAGATGAACAATTCATCCTGTAAAGGAATTAAAAACAAAAGTGGAAATCCTTTGTAAGAAGAGTGTTGGGGATAAGAGCTGCATGCTTTCACTAATGACTTTGCAAACATTTAGTCAGAGATAACCCAGAAATCCAGTTGCACTTTATTTAATATTCAGATAAGGACCATTCACCTGCTGTTAAGCTACAACATCTACAATCATTCTTTGAATACTGATAATTATATGAAGCAGACTCCCCTAGAGGCTGGTAGTCTAGTCTGGATTCACCTGGAATACAAAGATGAATAATATTGCATATTACATGCACCCAAGTAGTTGCAATTTATAGAAATGTCCATTTATACTCCTGAAAAAAAGATGTGTATTTCCCTAGGGGTACAGTATATGGTGATAAAAACCTGTGTGTGGGGACAGTTTGGATTGTAGCGTGCCTGTTGATTAATTAATAAACAAATAAATCATTATATTTAGCCAGATATCTCACTCCAAGCTCATAAAGGAGAAAATGTTAAAAATGAATTTTGTGTGCCTCGCCATAAGGAAGGGTTACTCAGAGACACCAGAAATGAGTACCAGAAGTGGCATCCAAATGGCTCCGAGAGGATGTGTGTGTACATTTTTCAAAGATGAGTAGCTTTATGAATCTGCTCTCTTTGCCTCCTCCTTTCCTGCTCTTTCTCCCATCAGGTGCCTTGTCCTTGTTCTCCCCTCTCATTTGCTGATGGCTGATAACACCTTATCTCCACCAGGGAAGCAACCGGGAAGTTTGCTCCTTCCTCACAAGACTGAGGGTATAATTAGAACCACGCACCTGCTCAGTCCTCCGGTGACTCCGTTAGTCTACATCCATGTCAAAATCCATGCTGTGAGGGTAATTTGATCATCTCACTTACTTTTTTCACATACTTTATATGAATAAACCACCAGAACAAGCCTCCGTTGAGTTGGTTCAGTTTAATCTCACAAATTTGTGTCAACTCTTTGTTGCCAGAAGAATTTTATCATTTGATCTCATGGTTGCACTTTAGTAGACTTTAGTACATATCTTATTTCACTCTCCACAATATAAAATTCCATTTTTGTGTCACAATCATCTCTTTATTATTATCTATTTATATTTCTGTGATACTTGCAGACTTCAACTGAGATCAGGGTCTTTTTGCACAAGACAATGCAGAAATATGCAATAAAAGAGTTCCAGTCCTAGGAGCTCTGTAAGCTGAATAAAGGCTGGAAGAAAGGAAATATTGCCCCATCTTACAGAGGGGAAAGTGAAGCTCTGACAATCTTTCTGCACAAGGCAGAGCAGTGTCATGCAGTGATAGTGAAGAGAGAGTTCTGAAAAAGCTATAAAGTCCAGAAACTATGCAAAATAAAGGTGGGTTAAACCCTACTATACTGGCAAGCATCCGTGCAAGTTTAAATAAGTTATAGATGTACACCGGTTTCATTGGCACACTGAGCATCCCCAGGCTCCCTTGGCCTTCTCCATCCTTCTTTGTCTCCCAGACCTCCCTTCAAAGGCAGATGACACCATTTTCTGATGCTGCCTTCTTGGGCTCATAAGAATTAGTTTGCCACTGCTTCCTCTAGCATTTAAAAAAATTTACCTTGAGCCCTGCAATGCCACAGGGGTGTCAAATCTCTCTGACTGCAGCAGCTTCCAGGCTCAGCAGAGATACATCAAGGCTCTGTTAGACTCTCCTTCCCAGCGTCCGAAGGGTAATGCAATCTTTTTGTCCTTGATCAGAGCCTGGAGTCTCCTGCATTGGAATACTTTGCCTCTGCTGCTCCCAGAAGACCCTGCATGATCCCAGGGAAGCTGTGGTCAGCTGAGGATATTCACCCGAGAGCAGGCAGCAGAGCAGCGCTTTGGTGCTCCCTGAAGACAACAGAAAGGAGAGGCAATGGTAAGTTCACTGTCTCCCTTTCAAAGATGACTAGATATAGGAGGGGAGCCTGCCAGGAAAGGGGGTGGGGGTGCAGCACTTTGTGCAGAGGTGCCTGTGCCCCCCTCAGATCTGCTGGGCTGCTGCAGACATTGGCACCCCACCCTGCTGAGCTGGGTGTGCACAGCTCCGTGAGCTGAACCCTTCACCATTCCCACTGTACCACTGCCTCCTGACTAAATACCAGTTCAGACTAATTGTCAAGGATCAGATAACAGGAAAATATTTCTATTTGACAGTCTACTATTTTTCAATTGTTCCTCTGTTACATATCTAAGTAAACATTTGTTCCACTTACCATTTCTGAGCAAAAGACATGAATCATTTGACTAGTAAAACCACAACGACAGCTGTTGCTTATTAGAAACAGTCATCTTGTTCAAGGGCCTGCTATGGAGGAGTTCTTCAGGAAACTGTTTCTGCTTTTAGTGCTTTACAGAGCAATGAAAGCAAAGTTGTAGAAATTGGGGCATTTTTGTTTCACTTATGTGATTGGCAAAACACCCAGGCGCATACACACACATGGAACAATCATTACAGCTGAGCTGCAAGCCCCCAAGAAACAGGAAAGTACTCACTTAAGAATACTACTAATGATATAATACTTATGGTCTTTGTGGCTTTTGTACAGAACTCTACATTATAGTGAAACAAAACCAGATTTAAGGGTCCCTTGGTAAGCAGGTTGTATGTTTGGGATTTTGGTGTTGGATACAATATTTATACCAGTTATTATGCATGTACCAGAAATACTTTTCACCGTTCATGGTTTTTCCAGCTCTCAGGAACAAATTAACCTTGGCTTCATGAAATCCCTAGAAGCCAGTCATCAGTGGTCACTACTACATTACTCTCAGAGTAAGCTTCTTGAGTCAGTGACTTAAAAAAGAAGAATTTTTAAAATTCTGGTTAGAATAGAAAAAGCAGGTAGGGCAACAAAATACTTTTTAAATTAGTGGAAACAAAATAGGGAAAAAACAAACCTGGATCATGACAAATTCAAAAACAATTAAGTGAAACCGAGTCAGGTTAGACATAAGGATTTTTCCCTTCCTGAAGTGCTGGTTCAAAAGCATTATAGATCATCAGGCCAAAATCTGATTGTTTCTGTGACCTGTGTGGAACAAAATTGTGTTAAACAGAGGCCTAAGAGCCAGGCATTTTATCAGACAAAATCACTGGAAAGGTATACCCTGTATGATGCCCTTATTGTCAGCTTTGAAGGGAGAAGCCAAGGACTAAATGAGCAGAGAGACTGCACTGATCCCAGCAGAGCAGAGGGGAGGAACCTTGGCAGGGCAGTGGAGAGATGCTACCAAGTAGTCTGCTCGGGTAAATAGCGGAGCTTGTGGTTTGTGGCTGTTACTTAGATACCCTTCAAACCTGCAAAATTAATTTTCAAACATTAAAGAAGAAAGCGTTTAAAAAAATTTCATTTTAAAGGATTGTTGGCATATGGCAAAAGACAAGGAAGGGAGAGAAGGAAAGCAGTGGAGAGGAGCGTGTCACTGAGGAGGCAAAGCTGAGGTTTATTATGGGTTACAAATCTGCAAAACTGTCACCAATTCAATAATAGCATTCAACGAGGTTTCTAGAGATCATATCCTGCCCTTCATTCACCCTCACAACACTCACTGATGGGAGCCAGCACTCTGCTGCAGCTGGGTATTTAGGAGTCATTTGTTCTGTGTAACACGCCTGTTCTTGCTAATCTTAGTCGAGTGAGTAGTCCATCCTCATGTGTCATCCCACGACGTGGAACGTGCTATTAGCATAAGTGATGATTGCTTAGCCGTGGGAGGTCCTGCGAGGTTGGGTCTCCCAGCATCAGTACACTTGACATGGCAGCCTTGCTATTGTAATTTAATAAAATGCGGCCCAATTCAGTTCAGAGGTGCCTTGAGGAATAAGCTGGACTTAAACGGTGCTTAGGCCTTTGACTGGACCTCTGAAAACCCTTCATTCATTGAGTGAATACTAATTAGTCAGAGGAGGGTTATTAAATTATAGACTCCATTCTTTATCGTTGCTCGGAGCACAGTACCTTTGCAAGTGCCTGAGCAAAATAATGTAAATCTGAGCACACACAGAGGAAAGTTGAGGTGGGATTGCTTTCCTTGCTAAAAACAGGGACTGCAGAAATGTGGTTAATAAGCAGGACAGAGGATCTGTACATGTCAGTGGGTGAATTTCGCTCTAGAAGAATGCAATGCACTAAAAATGGACAGTAAAAGACCCTGGGGAAAGCTGCATCTCACAGCTGCACTGGGATGGAAAATCTCCTTCCAGACAGGTGGATGGGAAGGGCCTAATCCAGAACCCTGCCCAGGCAGTGGAAATGGGAGTGTGATGAGCTCTGGATCAGGCCCTTCCTGAGCAGGCACCCTTGGCAGGGCCGGGTCCTGGCGGATGGTGTGGAGTAACACACTCAGTGTGACATCCATGGGCTGAGCAGGTGTCCCAGGCAGCTGCTCAGTGCAACAACGAACCCATCAGTCCATTTTCCATGCCAGGTCCCTCTCCTAGGGAACAGGAGCCTGATGGCTGCGTGGACACGTCAGGAAGAGATATCACTCATGCTAAGCACGTGATTTTAATGATTACAGGTATTCCTAACAGCTGACAGTCTCCTGCTTTTGGGATTTCTCATCTCTTTTTTTCCTTTACTTAATTTCTGAGCAGCTCCCAGCCTCAGAGAGGCTCCTGTGTTCTTTCTGAGCCTGGGTTGTAAGATCCTACATCTCTCAGCATTTATATATTTTGTGACTACTGCAGCAATTCCTTGTGACCTTTGTGATCATCTCCTTAATTCATAGTTCTGATTCATAAGTGTAATGGATGTAGGAAAATTTTGGATTATAATTTTCTAACCAACTAGCTCTTTGCTCTGCTCTGTGCTACAGATGATCTGCTACAGTTACAGAATGCATGAGTGGTGTTCTATGTGACCACAAAAGGTTTGTTGTGTTTCGTTGGGTTTTTTTAAAAAAAAACCTGGATCTTTGAAAAAGTCTTAAGCAGAGGTACAAAAAATACTGCCCAGCTGTTAAATCCAGAGAGTTTGGCACAGTAGATCACAAATAGTAGACCCATTCTAATGTTTGATCTTTGCATTGCTGGCTGCATCTGGTAGAACAACCTGCTGTTTGTGTGCTGCTGCACTTCAGCATTCCAGCCAGGTGTCTGTGAAGGATTGCATTTATTCAATCAGTACATAAACGCTTGCCAAATTATGGATACTAATGGCATATATACAGGTCAGTCCTGTACCATCACACATACAAAGTGCATTTTACACAATGCATCACTTAGGCTTCTGGGGGAAAGACTAAAATCTGAATATTAAATGGCAAACAGATCCTCACTAGATTAACAGCAAAGAATCATCAATATTAGTGAAACAGTGTTAGAAAAAAAAATTTTAAAGTTGTCTGGACAACATAAGTTTGTCTCGTGTTAGATTTGTAATCAAGTTCAGACATTTTCAGAGTTTTGAGGCATCTGATGTCTCATGCCCTTGTACAGCCTGAGAACGTGCCCACATTTCAGCCAGCTGTAATCCATATGAAGTCAATAGGACTTTCATGTATGAAGATTAAAAACCTTTGGAAAAAGCTTGCTTGATCTGATTTTAAAAGATTTCAAGGTCTGTATATGTCTACCATTCTGTTTAAAATAAGCATTTTTTTATTTGCTAGCAATCCAAGGACCTGATTTTATTTTGATTTTCCCTTTAGCCTGGCAGTTTAGCCAGTAGAACGCTTTTATTCCTCCCACTGGAGTAACAGAGAGAAATTCATTTGATCCTAGTGGATAGTAGTTGATTTCATTATCATATTATAGAAAATAAGGATTACAATTCCAAATGATTTTGCCTGCAGTCCACACACTAACCATGTAAATGACAATATGTGGAAAAGTTGACTACATCATAAAAAATTTACTTCCTGCAAGGATTTTCTTGAATTGCTTTCAAAAGAGTCTGCTGTTTGGCATCTTTCCTGTACTGAAATTCTAGAGGGTAACTGCATTATGTGCATGTAAAACATGCAAAAGGAAACATTCACTGAACCCTTTCTTTCTGCTACCAAACCTCGCTATAGCTTGGGAAAGGTGCCTGAAATCAAAACTCCAGACGAATCCAGGATGTGTGCATTTTAAGATAGCCACTAATGGAAGGTGAAATGCTCTTCTCCTTCACTTGCTGTTGAGTGGCAAAGGTTGCATCTAATGAGATTTTGAATATTCTGCCAACAGTTGGGGATATTCTGCCCCTGCCAAAATAAATAAATAAATAAATAAATGCTTCCAACTCCCAGAGCAAATGCCTGTAAGTCTATAGAAAACAAATTAGAAATGCGTTATTCTCAATGAAAAAAGTCTCCACAAGAGCTATGATTTTATTTTTTTTAGTGCACAGAATAACATAAATCAAAAGAAGCAATAGTCTACCTTGTGTTTTGACTACTTTGACCCTCTTCAACCCCTGCCAATTTTTATCTCATTTTTGTTTAACTTTGTACATCAGAGTTTAATTTTAAACCTGGTCCTGAAGACAGTGATGTATAGGGTACATCAAGTATAGCTTAAATTACCCTCTCCCCAGTGATTTGATGTTGAGGGGAGGGTCTTACTCCACAGCAGGGTGGGAAAGAGAAATGGTCAGATGTTGCCCTTTGAACCTGACCACCCTCAGCTACAGAAACATTTATGCCAGAACATCATTTATTGATTTTATTATATTTTAGGATCTCTTAAAACTGTTGGTGAAGTTTGCCATATATTAATTTTTGACACATGCATATAAAAACAGAAATATGGGTTGAGCAAAAACTATAAATATAGACAACACTGCCCAATAAACTTACATCCTTTCACTTATAGGTTTCTATTTCAGCTGATCATTCCGAGCAGCCTGTCTTTGAAAATAAATATTACCCTTCTGATAAGCTAACCAATTTGAAGATTAAAGCTGCATTTGAGGATTAAACTTTTTCTTATTTGATTATTGTTGTGTCTTGTAGCAGTAGAAGATAAATATTAATAGAATGTTACAGCCCGATTCTGCCCGCTTTACTCGTGTGAGCATTTCATACCATGAGACTGAACGAATTATGTGGGATTTGGCACTCAAACTCAGCACTGACTGCTCTGTTTCCTCAGCCCACCAAGAGTGAGTCTCCCGTGGAATGTTCCACGCACCCACAGACTCCTGCCCACGCTGCTCCACAGAAAGCTCTCACTGATGGGCCACTCTGAGAACTTGGCCAATTATGTACCACAGAGCCGTGCGTGTGTTTGCATCGAGGAGAGCAAAAACCACAAGAAGAGCTCCAGAACAGACCACGAAATGGGTTTGGCACCTGTGCCCGCTTGGAGCCGAAGTTTCGGAGCTGTCACGTGGCCTGCTGACCCCAGGAGCGGAGGCTGACCTTGTCTTACACGCAGGAGTCTATTGCTACGGCTCCCCCGGGAGCACCAACCAGCTGCAAACTGCTGCAATGATTAACCCTTATGTGCTGGAGATGTAACATCAAGTCATGGTAATAAAGCTTTCACTGCATAACGGATCTCTTGCTTTGTAAATTGTTGCTCTTATCAGCTGCACTGGAGGATGTTATCCCTTTCCTGTGAAGCATGACTGTTGTGCTGCTCACTGGAAAGGAGGCCAGATCTATAGACTTGGTGATATTTATTCAATTGCTTTGAGAACAATGCAGAGAGCACACTTTGTTTAAGCTAAAAATGCAGTGTGTGAAAACAAGAAAAAAAACCCACCATGAAATACTCATACATATGAAACAATATATTAATTAAAATCCAGAATGCCTGTAGCAGATTTGAATCTGGGAACGCCAGATTTGCTATAACAGACAACTGTGTTGTTCTGTTGAGTCCACGCTCCTGTTTGTGGAAGTAATTTATACCTAATGTTTTGTAAAAATGCAAACTCTTCCAGCCTGTGACTTACCTGGACAATTACAGAATTTTGCTGTTTGGCTGGAAACAGAATGTTTGTAGCAATCAGCACCCACCTCCCCAAAACATAAGCAGTGTAAACCTAATTTTGTCACACACTTCAAACACAAGACTCAGTTCTGTGCTCCCCTGTTTGCCAAGGAGCTAAGGGGAGTTTTGAATGTCTCAGCTAAAATCCAAACCCCAGGCCTGTGAACGGGGCCCTGGCTTCCTCAGAAACGTGATGCCTTTTATCTCAGCGTGCTTCCTCCAGCCCTTCCCGTGGCAAATCTGTGGCCACATCGAGGCCCTGAAAGCAAAGGTGACGTGAGTGTAAGCCCCGGTATGACACGATACTCTCTGCTTCAGGCTGCAGAGCCAGGAACGCTGTCTCTGAGAGATGGAGGCTGTGTGTGTGTCACCAGGGCTGTCACTGCCCACAGGCTCTATTTCAGAGGGATTTTCCAACATCCCAAGAGGCAAGAGAGCAAAAATTATTTGTTCTACATATCCAGCCATGGAAGCAGCAGCTCTGTGTGGTTTAGGGCCCCAGGACTGTGGTCCTTGCTATCGCTGTCTCTCTGCAGCTCAGAGGTTGGATGGACCAGAGCATTGCAGGGCTCTATCCACAGCTCCCAGGGACTGTTTATAGTTCTTACACACAACCTTTTTCAAAGGCTAAAACCAGCTTCCAGATCCAGCGATTAAGAAAAAAAAAAATCCCTTTGGTTAAGCAGTGGGAAAACCAAATTCAATTTAAGGAAACAAAAACTGTTTTCCCTAAAACAACTAAGGTCTTATGAGTTTTGGGAGGGGATGTTGTTGAGGACTGTAGTACAGTAATGTCCCTAGATGCTGACTGAGAAAACATACAGGGAAAACTTTTCCAGCTCAGGAGTGACAGCTGGGAAGGGGCTGCAGTGAGGATGGGTCTCCTTGCAAGATTCCCTGGTGTTCAGAGGGAGTGGGTTAATGCCCTTTGATGAGAGGTAAATTAACACCACTCTGTGGTCCATGCCTCATCCCTTTCTCCACATCTTTCAACCACATTACTTCAGCCTGCCCTAATTAAACAGAGGCTGATCTGCAGGAACCATGCTTGGGCTGGCCAGGCCAGGGGCTGCACCAGGTATTCTTTATTTCTTAACAAGGAAGACACTTCTCTGGACTAATGATGCTTTGCTGTTTGCTAACTGGATTCATCTGCTTGAAAAACAGTGCAGAGAGTTTTATTGCAAAAGTTAGGCTAGACAGGGCTGTTCCTCACTCATTAGCACTGGGAGCATTTTCCTACAGGGACTGCAGATGAAAGCAATGAGTTTATTCCTCTTTCCCCAGCTCCACCTCCTTGGGCACATCAGTGCTGTTATTTTAACACCAACAGCTGTAGTAAAAAAAAAAAAAATACTATCAAAACCTCACTGAGTCCTGCAACAGTAACTATAGACAGAAAGAAAGTGACCGAACAGTTAAACCCCAAAACTGGCTGAACAGGGTGGAGAGGCAGTAGCTTCACTTATTCCCTCCTCAACTCCAGCAGCTCCTGTTTCTCGCTGAGGAGCCGCTGGGGTCTCACAGGTGCAGGCTGTTGGCCTCTGAAGGGAGCAGAAGTTGCCTGTTCCCTCTTTATGAGGACGGGGAAAGGTTTCTTGGTACCTTGTGTCCTGCCTGGCTCCTGCGGGTGTGAGAGGCTGGTGAGGAGGAGGCGATGGGCTCCAGCTGCTGTGGGCTGTGTCCTTTCCTGCAGCCCTGCCTCTGGAAGCTGGCGAGGCCCTGTGTGCCCTTTCACATCTCATCCCTCCTCTGGCTGACACGCCTGTTTCCAAGATACTGTTGCCCTGATATTTGGTTACTCAAAGGGGAGAAAGGAGCAACAAATTTACTGAAATTATCTTGATATTATTTTGTTCTCTTGTGGGGTTTCTTGTGTGAAGGGGGTATCTACTCTATTAACTCCCATTAATATCAAACCTCTACTATTAATAGGATTTGCATATGGAAAGGAAGAGGATTGACCTTTAAATTCATTAAATAAAGCAAATTTTAAAAAATAATTTTAGTTAAAAGCATTAGCATGATGAAAAATAGAAGAACAAATA
This sequence comes from Pomatostomus ruficeps, assembly GCA_013400735.1. Taxonomy (NCBI): domain Eukaryota; kingdom Metazoa; phylum Chordata; class Aves; order Passeriformes; family Timaliidae; genus Pomatostomus; species Pomatostomus ruficeps. The sequence continues at coordinate 38,037 of VYZT01026848.1, forward strand.
CAGAGACATCAGTATCTGGGCTTTCGTTAACACTAACGAGCAAATTATTGCAAGGGAAGATTTGCGTTATTGGAATACATATTCCAGCCTCCATACTGATATATGTGATGCGGGGTTATCTTTGTATGGCTCCTCTTTTAGAATATATTTTCTTCTTATAAAATAGCCTCTTTTTAACTCCCATTGGGGACTTCCTTATAAATGAGGAACTGGTCCTCAAGGGACTGGCCTGGCTAGAAAAAGTGCGTTATTAAAAAAAAAAAAAGCTCATATTAGAATACTAAGCAATATAATTAGCCCATTTCTTTGGGGTTTTTTTAGAAAACCTTTTTTTAAAAAAGTATAGCCAAGTTTTAATTAAACATATTCTCTGGATGTTTGAATTGTGTAAGAATTAGAAAATCCTGTTGTGTTTTAGAGGGATTAATTGCATCAATTTAAGGTTCTGGCTCCAATCTCTGCTATGCAGCCAGGTATCCCCACTGCTCTTGCAAAGCAGGTACAGTGCTGTGAGTGAGGGAGCTTTGCCACGGAGCTGGGGCCACAAGCTGCCCCTCACAAGGGCATTCTCAGCCCGTGGGAGGCAACAAACACATTCCTCTGCTGATCTTCTACACAGGGATAAGCAGAGGTTCTCTATACCAAAACTGGCTAAATCTACAGATTCAAAATATTATTGCTCCTAATGATAAATATTGATTTACACGTGCTGAAAAGCTTCTGTTGCCTTCCCAGCAAGGAGTCTGAAATGTAATTAGATGAGCAATGTTTCTACCACTGTATCACTTTCCGAGGCTGAGTCTTGAGATGCTGATGTCCAGCGGTCTCTGGACCTCCACTCGGCTCTTAGGTCTTACCCCACCTGTGTCTCAGCTTTCCCACACAGCCCTTTGTAAAGTACTTTGAGGTGCTCAGATCAAACTTGCTGCTGGTCCAAAGTAGTATTAATCAGTATTTTGTGCTATTTTGTTATGCAGCTCAGTCTATAAATCCAGCTATTTGTTCTGTTCCTGTTCTACCTCAGGCCCCCACAAGTGGGAAGAGGTGAAACGGTTCAGGTTATTCTTCTCAGAGCTCAGCTAATGTCATCTGCTGAATACAGCTCTAAACATCTGAAGCTGGTGAAATTAAATAAAGTGTGAGCATCCTTTGGTCTGGAGCTCTTTGCCTTTAGAACAATTACTCATGGTAACCTTAACAATAGTATATTAAGGGGAAAAAAATCCTCATAAAAGAATGTAGTGTTAGGATGGAGCTCTGCCTGATATTAGAACAATTATGGAGCAGATGCATCCACTCTGAACAAAGTGACCTTTTCATCAAGTTACAAAACATTAAAGGTTAAAGAATGTTTGAAAGGAAGTTAATACTTTTAAAACATTAGAAAAAAAAATGCCATTCTTTCAGGACCTGACCAAAATCAGTGGGAAACTGAGATGACTGTTCAGGCACATCCAGACATAATTTAAGCAACTCTTACTACAGAAGGATATAAAGTATTTTAAATCGTCTGTTTTCTTTTACAAGTAGAAGCGCTTTTGCAAAGAAGGAAGATTTGATAGGAATAAATACCCAGTGACAGAAAGCTGGTTAATTGCAATTTTAAAATCACATTCCTTTCTCTCCATTGTGTACAGAGGAGAACAAAGAGAGGGAATCAATGGTGGTGTCAGATTTTCTTAGTTTCCACGTTTCACCTGACCCGGGCGGTGCAGCCCCCAGTGCCCGGCTGGGGAGCGAAGCGCTGCGGCCCCTGCCCCTCGCTGCCCCCGCGCACGGCGGGGCCGGGCCGCTGCTCGCCAAGGGCCGCCTGGGAGGGGACGAGAGCCCGGGACCGCCCCGGGCTGCGGGACAGCCTGCCCGGGGCTCGGGCCTGCTTGGTGCGGACCGCGGTCATTGCTATGAATTTTTCTCGGCGAAGGGCTGAGGGCGGGGGGATTCCGAGCGCCGCACACGTTGTTGGGCCCCGCACAGGGCCCGCATGCCCCGCTCTGTCCGTGCGCGGGGAGTTCCGTGCAGCCCCCCGGAGCAGCCGCCGGGAGCGCGGGGCTTTGGGATTTATGGCCCGACGGCCTCGCTGGGGCTGTGTTTGTGTCCCTGTCCTGGCGGCCCGCACGGCCCCGCTGCGGGGTCAGAGCTCGGGGGAGGAGGAGGCGGCCGGGGCTGCGGCCGCGCCGCCGGGAGCCGCTCGTTGTCCCCGGCCCGGGGCGCGTCCCCCCGGGGTACCGAGCTCCGCCCGCACTTTGGGGACGGGCGGGGGCGGCTGTGGCGTTTCCCTGCCCCTGGCGGTCAGTGGGGCCCGCAGCGGGCACTCAAGGGGAGCTGTGGGCAGAAGGGCAGCTTCTTACAGATAAACTTCCATGTACAAGCGCTGTGTGCAAACACTGAAAAACCCGCCGGGGAATGAAGTTTCTGTGGAAAAAAAAAAAAAGGATTTTGCTTAAGTTTTAGCAACTTCCCACTTCAAGTATTTTTTTAAGTGTATCTGAGCACAACAAAATCTTCATTGCGCAGAGTCACAGGCGGTCGTTAGAGGAGCAGCCGTGTCAGCTGTGCGATGGGAACTTTCAGGTGATGCGAGAAATAAGCAGGGAATCCCTTTCGCTTCTCCGGGATCCTCCAAATGCCTTTCAAATTAGCCAGCCCTGAGGATCACTGCCAGGCTCCACAAAGGCGTTCCCAAAGCCTGCAGCCAGTAAAACTTTGTGTAGGTAAAATTAGCTAAAGCCTTTCTGCTGAGACAATAGCCTTTGTTGTCACATGTGGTGGAGTTCCAGGACCTGTAACTATTTTTCTTAAAAGGTTTTCCTACTGCCCCAGTGAATGCATTACGCTACAGTAGCTCTGAATGGGATCGCTTACTTCCTTCAAAGCAGCGGCCGTTTGTTTCTTCAGGGATCCGAAGTCCTTTCAAGGGAGGGGGAAAAGTGATGGCTGAGAGGGACTGAATCGCGCCGACAGATCTTATTTTAGATCAGCATCATCTCCAAAGGGCGCAGCCCCTGGGAGCGCGGCGAGTGCCGGGGCGGGCTCTGGCCGAGCCGAGCGGGGCTCAGCCCGGGGGAAATCCGACTGGGGCGAGCGGGAGCCGGGACAGCTCGGTGGCCTCAGCCCTTCTCCGG
>VYZT01026849.1:0-12328 GCA_013400735.1 Pomatostomus ruficeps
CACACACACACACAAAATGAGAACTTCTTAACTGGATTTAACTGCAGGTCACATTCACAGGTGTCTTCAAAGCTATGATTAAGAGGTTGAACTGAAGTAAAAACATTCCTAGTATGTTGTTTGATGAAATGGAATTAAAAAGAAGCTTCACAAGTACCTTATTTGAAGGAGTTTCCAAATAGGGATTTGAAATTCTTCTGGACAGGGTCTGTAAGATAATTTGGTAGACTGTTAGTTTTGTTATGGTTTTTGTATGGAAAAAAAAAAAAGGTACTTGCAATCTAGTCTTTTAGCTCTTGAAATCTACATAAAAAGAATTTATCAAATCATCCGAATAGTCTAACTTATGTCTCTAAATAATAATTGTTTCACATCAGGAAAAAGGTTTGATAAACTCAGTTTTGTGTTGTTTATTACACTTACTCTTGATCTGAAAAGAAGATGAACAATGAGATGGCAAAGTCTATAGATAACACACAATTATTTGGGTCAGGAAAGACCAAAAATGACGGTGAAGAATCTCAAGATAAACCTAAAAAATGCTGGGTGAAAAGACAGTATCATGATGAGCTCAACATTGAAATCAGCATGTACTAGAGGGAGAAAATGTAATTACACATACTTTTAAAGCAAACTTTATCAATTCAGTAAAGATACCTCAGGGTCACAGAACCCTTCTCAAGGAAGATCACTCTTCTAAATTAAATTCTTAACTGTGGTTAAAAGAAATTAGGATAAATGGTGAATAAAATGGTGACCAGCGGGGAGGTAACTAATGTAGATCAGCGTTATCTCTGCCATGCCACATGTTGCACTGGCAACAGCATCTTGAAAATGAATGCTCCAATGTTAGAGGGGATTCAGACAATAATAGTAGTAGGGATAATAAAGGATTTGGATAAATTTTAATATGAGAAAAGACAGAAAAGACTGTGAGTATTTACCGTACAAAGGAGAGATTACAAGAGACATAATGCAATTATACAAAATGGCACAAAAAAAGAGACTTTCTGTGCTCTGCTTTACATCACATGACAGTAACTGATCACTCAATGAAGTTAGAGAAGATTCATATTTGAGGAGACAGAAAGGAAAATCACAGATAAGTCTTCACAGCAGGGAAATGCAAATGCCAAGATCTTACCACTTATCAATAAAGACTGGGATTTAAAATTATAACATCTACAGTGAACCAGAACTCTGAAAGACAGACAGGATAAACATCTCCACAAGAATCAGGTTACCCCACTTTTACTCATCATGATCCTCCCATATCTTGTCACTATTAAAAGACAAGATATTGTCTCTGCTGATGCTTACTTGCAACTTCTATCTTACTACAAGCCACAAAAGACACAAATAAACATTGCCTAAAATAAGCCTGATAGTGGAAAAGAAGACGTTGTGCAGGTGCACTGGCACTACAACAGGAAGATCATGTGGTGCTCCCTCACATTATTCCAACTTGTAAGCAGCATAATTAATTCTTCGCTTTGAGAAGGATCCAATTCTCACTTGGTATATTGCAATCATAAAAAAACCTCCATCCTTCACACTCTGTAAGAATTACAGAATCCATATTTCAGTAACACCACCTGCTTTTCCTGCCTGTATTCTTGTTCCTGTATTTTTAGAAAAGGAAGGGACAAGGAACTACAGAAGCATCTATTGCTGTTTACCCCTCCATGCTCGTCACAAACCTTAGTGTAGTTCCATGCATAACAGTAGCTCTATATGGAAATACTGTAACATATAAGCCTAATTTCCCTCTCCTGTACCCAACAAAGATGCTGTAAGAGCGCAACACTGACTTGGATCCCACTTACTCTTCCTAGCTGGCGTGTTATTAACACCTCAGTTCTGCAGCAGCCCTACATACCACCACTCCTCTGGGTTTCTGTCCAAATCTTTCATTCCACAAGCCTCACTCACTGCAGCAGCACGGTCGAAGTTTGTACATCGATTTCCCTGCTCCCTGCTCGTTTCGCAGGCTGGTGCTGACAGAGAACAGGGAGGCTCACCCAGGGAGAATACTGGTACTGCAGCGTGCACTTACACGACAGCCTAAGATGAAACTCAGCAAAAAGGACAAATTTGGTTGCCTTCTACAACAGGGTTACAGTGGTGATGGATAAGAGAAGAGAGACTGACATCATTTACCTGGACTTGTGCAAAACATTTCGTACTGTCCCACACTAAGATGGAGAGACATAGATTTGACAGATGGACCACTCAGTGGATAAAGAAATGGATGTACTCAAAGAGTTGTGGTCAATGGTTTGATGCCTGTGTGGAGACCAGTGATGAGTGGTGTCCCTCTGGGACCATATTATTTAACATCCTCATGTTAACATGGGAACATGGACAGTGGGATTGAGTGAACCCTCAACAAGTCTGGGGATGACAAGTTGGGTGGTGTGACTGATACTTGAGAGGGAAGGGATGTCATCCAGAGGGTCCTGGACAGGCTTGAGGGCTGCGCCTGTGCAAACCTCATGTATTTCAACAAGGCCAAGTGTTAGGTCTTGTGCCTAGGTTGGGGTAATCCCAAACATGGACACAGGCTGGGTGATGAGTGGATTGAANCCCAAACATGGACACAGGCTGGGTGATGAGTGGATTGAAAGCATTCCTGTGGAGAAGGACTTGGGGGTGTTGGTGGATGATCCAACTGTGGCGTGGGCTGCACCAAAAGAAGGAGGACCAGCAGGTTGAGGGAGGTTATCTACACCTCTACCGCACTTTTTTGAGACCCTGCCTGGAGCAGTGCATCTAAATCTCACTTCCTAGCATAATAAAGATGGGGATCTGTTGGAAGAAGTCTAGAGGAGGGCTGCTAAGCTGATCACGAGAATGGAGCACCTCTCCCATAAAGACAGGCCGAGAGAGCTGGAGTTGTTCATCCTGGAGAAAAGAAGGCTTCAGGGAGATCTTGTAGTATCTTCCAGTATCTAAAGGGGGCCTACAGGAAGGACATAGAGGGACTCTATCAGGGAGTGTAGTGAAAGGACAGCAGGTAATAATTTTAAACTGAAACAGGGTAGATTTAGACTAGATATTAGGAAGAAATTCCAAGGAGTCTGCAAAAGGTGCCTTATGCTGAAAACCAGTAGAAAAAAAACCCCCAAATTTCTAGTTTATCCTTCAGACCACAAAGTGCTATCTCTGGTGCAGGGAAGAGAGGAGAAATTCACAGCCCTGAAATAGGAGGAGGGAGGACAGGACAACGGCTTTTCAGTGGCAGCCTGAACCCATATCAACTTGGAGCAAACAGGAAACACTGGAGAGAACATGAGAGTACATTTAGCCTGCCATGCAGGAATCTAACCATCCGAAATGTCTAGAAACATAAGAAAATAGAAATTGGATAGAGAAAATAAAAGTGTAAGCAGTTTTCTGGAATAGAAAAAATGATCTTTCATGTTGATGCTAGTGCAGCCTGTGTAATGTTGAAACAGTCCTTGCAGTTAGGCTGAAATTGATACAGAAATTTGGGATTTTATGTCCTAGCTACCATTACAGATCTCATTTTTTTGGGTTTTATTTCAAACTTGTCTCAATAAATATTGAGGTACTGAGCACACCTCTGCTCAGCAGACTCTACTTTGGCAGTTGGGGACAAACTGGGCAGTTACCTACGGCAGAGAAAGAGGTAGTGGATAAGTGGTCCAGCCTGTCTTTAAAGACCCCAACTTTTGGGTTTCTCTGTCCCTGAAGATATCTGTCAAATACAGGCTGCTCCCCCCAAATTATTTTGACACACACACTGATTGAAAACACATTTGCAAATCACTCTAAGAATGAGCCAAAATGTGCTTTTAAAGCAAATTAATTAGTCATCAAGCAAACAGCTCATCTCTCATGAAAACCACCTTGGAACAGTTATTGATACCCATGCCAAGTGCTGCTTTCTAGCTACTGCCACCCTGGCATCCCCATGTGCCTCTCCATCAGCTTGAGGAGAAGCTTTGCCAACCCACGTCAGGGAGAGGACACGGCTATGACAACACGTGTGCTCCTGGGACAGAAAACCTTATGTGCAGGAGACCCAGAGCACTGGGTATCCTCCAGATGGGCTGTCCCATCACACATGGGTAGGTGTGCATAGGTGGCTTCATCTTCCCTGCTGGGGATGCAGGAAGAAAGAGGCAGGGAGAGGTCCTGCGGGCTGGACAATCTGGAGTCTGAACTATAAACATGGCACAGGGATGGCATTGTCCTAGCTTGGGGACACAACCTGCATGTGACAGGAGAGGATAGCTGGGACAGGAGGCCCAGAGAAGGTTTTGGAATAGGACTGCTAGTATCCAAATCTGAATACACCACAGATAATTTAGTCTGAAATGGGGAAAAATTATAAAGGAGTTTACTGTGGTATTTAAAACCACTAAAATTGCAGGGAGCAGAGTAATGATGTGAAAAGGATGGGAGGATTAAAATAAAGTGACCAGCAAGTTACTAAAACAACCAGAAGGAAATATTTCTCTACAATCTATATGATCAGCTTGTAGAACTATAAGCAAAAGAATTAAATACGCCAGGTAGATTTTTAGAAGCAGAGGCTAACTCAATGACTAATACTACCATGCAAGGTCTATACCTAAGTTTAAATTAGTATTGCTTCAAGTATACATTTATTTCTAAAACAAGCTGAGAATTTCTGACATTATTTAAAGTTAAGCATGTAAAGATATCAATGATAATATTTTAATATATCGGCACAAACTGATTTTTTAGAGGTTCAGAAAGAAATTACCCCACAATATACTACACAACAAGGTATGCTAATGGTTTCATTGGAAAGAACAAGCTGTATTTTACTGTAAGATGTTGATTTAGTTCCTTCCTTGGGAGAGTATTGAACTGGCTTCACTGCAGCAACTCCCTACACATTTACTACAACTTGGTTAATGTTCTATTCAAGGGCTGATGATACTGTAGAGCATGGGTTTAGTCATATCTTTTGGAAGTAGATACATTTGAATTTTCTCCTCATTTTTAGACCTGGGATTTTGCTTTGGCCACATCTCAACTTAGGGGAATGACTTGCCTACAAGTTGCTTGTGCTTCGCCTCCTGCCCAAGCTGTTCCAACAACTGCTGATATTTCTGCCATTGCCAGCACTGCAGTCACAGTAGCATCAGCAATGCTCCATACATCTGCTAGTAATTTAATCACCATCGTGCTCAGAAAGAAACAAAGCAAGAGTGCTTCGAGCTCCAGTTCAAGAGCTTTCCTCAGCTGGGATTTAGTGTAGTGGTAGCAGCCAGCAACCTGTCTACACTAGAAATCATGCTATAACACCTCAAAAGAGGCTACAGAAATTGTAGGAAAATAATAATTTCAAATATGGAACAGAAATGTTTTGCCTTTCTTCTGAGAGCTTCTGATATTCATATGCCGTTAGCAAGAAAAAAAATTGACAGAAATGGGAAGGAAGTATATTTTTTTCATCAAGATTATTCCTTTTACTAAATCTTTTAGAGTGGGATTTATAGTAAAACGAAAAGAAATGAGGAAAGGTGGAATCATGGCTCTTCTTCCCCAGTGAATTGTTCAAGCTTCCACTCCAGATTTTTCAAATATCTAGGTTTTTAACTGGTTGTGTTTCCAAAATATGAGCATAATATTCTATGCTTATGAGTTTGCAGTGTGCAAATTTTACCTGTTTTCAGTTTACAACACACTCATCAATATTTACCTGTTTGATCAGAGCTTAATTTGCAAACATGCTCATGATCAACTCCACGCTGCTAAGCAGTTCTAGAAACATTTTTGTTATGTACAAATATAACAAAACAATTGTTCATAGTTTCAGGGCACTGTCACTACGTCCCTAAAGGATTTAGTATAGCACTTGTGCATTTCAAACTGAATTACTCAATATACTTAAAATTAAGCAAATGCTTCAGTGTTGTTATTCCCTAAATATAAATAGCCTGAACAAAAAATCATCTCATTTAGAAATGCACATGGTGTAACACAGACTACCTGGTAATGAGATCATTTCTATTCCCTGATTCCCTGACAGGGGGATTTCTGCAACTGCTCAACACCTGAATCCTAAATTGGCTAATGTGACCACAAAGGAAATTATATATTCCGAAATATATCCAACAAGAATTTAAGCATTCAAACCTAAAATACACTGTCACAAGTGCTCATGTTGGAAACTTCTCACATTCCAACCATGAGAGCGTATGGAAAAGGATCACAAATAAAGCTGAATACAAATTCACTCTCAAAAACAATCATCTGCTTGTACTTTTCTCTCCAATGATCATTCAGCTCTAAGAATACAGTGGGTCAGGAAAAATTTTAAAAATCCACCAGGGATATTTACTTAATTTCCCTCAGGCTTCTCTCCCACTCCACACACAAATCAAAAAGTAATTATTTTTGTCTCAACCAGATTTTGTTCTCTGCTTATGAACCATGACAATGATAATGCCATAAGAGCGACTGAAACCACTGCAACCGTTACAACTGATAGAAACCTATGGGGGTTTTTTATCAAAAAGATTTGCTGGAGTTGCTAAAAGCAAGCAGCTATAATAATTAGAGAGTTTCCACTCTAGCCCTGATCTGAACACAAATCCTGACACAAAGCTGGGCTGTACCTGCCTGGCACCCCCCTCCTCAACCTGCAACACAAGAAGGCAGTAATTTCTGCAGGAGTAAATGCTCATTTATTCCCAGTGCTTACTCGTGCCAGGCAAGGAGTGGGGGAAGGGCGCAAAAAAATTACTGAACAATGTAACTTATCACTTTGCCACCTTTGAATTTTTTGCATTCGACATGACTTGCTCCTGTTTAAATGATAGGTGTTTTACGCAGAAGTAAGACATGGGTGTTGTGTTTAGCAGATGAAACGCTACTGTTGTTTGAAGGTGGCTGGATGTAGGGAGTGTTGTCATGAATCCCAATCCGTTTCCATGTGGCAACAGATTTTTTCTTGTTGCTAAGGCACAGCCAGCAGAGTTGGTTGGGAAGCTAGCTGACTTTCAGCTGGTATCATTCATATGAAACCATAGAATATGTCTGACTTTCTGCCAAATAATATTCCGAACAAACAACCTTCCCCCACTGCTCCCCTTGAAACCCACTGTCAGAATTCACGGGTAATGAAGAACAGCCAATGTAACAGTTCTCTGCATTACTATTTATTTAAGATTAAATATAAAACCCTTTATAAAGGATCTTTTTTATAAAGGAAAGATCTTCTCCTGATCATCTTAAACTTCATATACTTAGGTGTAGCATAAAAAGGTCAAAAAGCTGTAAAATGAAAAATCTGCATTCAGCAAAGCTTGCAATTTAGGGTTCCCAGATGAGCCTGGAGAGCTCTCTGGAGAAATTCAAATGGGTCATTAATGAAAGAAAACCAAGGAGGTATTGTCATCTGTTTTCTGTATAAGAAGAACTTACAAAACAAGTTATTTCACGAAGGGAAAACCCACTCATGGTTCATTCTCACTTCCCCCAGAACAGAAAGGGATGTGAGAAGAAAATGGATGCTCTTTATAAAGACAAGCAGTACTCTTTATGTTTGAAGACTTACTTCTGAGTCAGCAACAGTTAGGAAAGCAACGCATTTAGAAGCATTTCTCTATTTTCTAGTACCTAGCAAACTAAATATGGCTGAATGGGTTTGTGCTTCGAACAAAACTAATTTTTAGCTAATCTGGCATAAACCATCCACATCACCATCCATAAACCTGCCTAGCAAGGACTACAATTTAGTGTCCAAGAGCAAAATTTATTTGCAATGCCCTTTTCTTTTCCCAAAAGAAGTTAAGAATAAAAAAGATTATCATAGAAGACAATATGGCAGGGCTGGCTGGTTTCTCTCCTCCCTCTTCCTCAGTACTACCATGGCGAAAAGCCCAGGATAAATCCAGCTTCAGGAAGGCACCAACACAGGCTCCTCCATCTGTATCCTGTGCCTCAAATAAAGCCGCAGCATCCTGACACCTACCCGGATTGAGAGGAAGGGAGGAGTGGTAAACTGGCAGAAGGCGATGCCTTGGTTAGGAACTTTGTGTTGCAAAAGAAAGGAGACAGCCACCCTTCTGCTAATGATGAGTTCCATGATCAGATTAAAGTACCATAAAATGAGGCTGCTGACAAGCAGGTCATGTCCTCTCTACACCTCCTGCTCCAGCTTCCCATTCCCACCACTCTTCTCTCTGCTTCCACATGTGTCTGTGAAGCCATGTCCTGAACCAAGCTGAAGGACCAAAGGCTTTGAACCAGCTCATTAAATAGAGATTCATTCCAACAGAGCCAGTTTCCCTTGGTGGGGTCACTGGGGAGCCACACAAACACAATCCCCAGCAAGGCGAGCAGCGGGGGCCCGGGCAAAGGCTGTGGGATGTGGAGGGAGGCAGGAAGGGACAGCTGTGCTCAGAGGAAGCACTTGTTTATGCTAAATTAAAACTATCCAAGGAATGATGGCATAAAACATGCCTAATAAATCCTTTTTATGTTGACAGAGCAGAGACACTGCTCCGTCAACATAAAAAGGAAGTTAACTATGCTCACAAAAAATGGGAATACAAAATTCGAGGGTGTCAGCAATGGGGACCTTCACTTCCAACTCTGTGTTCACATAAGTGCATCAGCTGAAGCAAAACACAATTCCCATCTCATCTACAACTGTAGACTGCATGGGCATAATTTATAATACAGAAACAGAGTTTAAACAACATTTCTCTTTCTTATAAAGAGAGAATGGACATTTTCAACTCATATGCTAATACAATGTTTGCAATGAGAGTTTATTAATAGGAAAAGAAAGAAGCAGGATTTTATTGCTTTTTATCATGCTTTATATAACATTAAAATATGCAGAGTACACTTAATTGTCTATTCATGTTCCTTCCTTAACTAAACTTTACTGCAGCATTTGTGCTCTAGTTTGCCAGTTCAGCCATACATTTCCTAATGCTACCTTACAAACTTCCCAGTGCATTTCACTCTTCCTGGCTGTCAGCAACATTTTACAGGAAAGCAATATCCTCCCTTTTTTTCAGTACAAAATAGGCACTGTACAGACTGTTCCATAAGCATTTAGCAGCATTGCTGTACTTCTATTTCTTTAAAACTTAGCACCTAATAAATAGAGTAGGTGGTCTTTGTCATCCACCATTGTGTCCCTGGTCACCAGCATCTGGTTTGGTTTTGATCTGAAGGGCAGCACATAAAAGCAGATGTGTAGGGGGGTTTGGTGATAGTTAAAATTTTATGTAACAGCTAATGTTTCTAATGATGCAAGTTATAATTTGATAGTACATTATTTGGAGCATTCAAAAAAATGTGCACTGGACATTTCCCACCACAATTAAAACGATGTTCCCAGTGACAGGTTACTATTTATTTTCAGATAAATCTAAATGAAGACACCAACAAAACAGTTAAAAGAGAGATCAGGAGCAGGAAAACGCAGATTGTCTGCATACTTAAAAGCTTTTCAAAGTACCTCTGTTGACACGTTTCTTGTGTTGCCAGCAAAATACCTTCTCATGACACATTTCCAAATGAAGAAAAAAAGAAAGCAGCATGGCACATCCACTTGGCAAAGGCATTCTGAAAGCCAAGCAGCCTGACTTACAAGCATGCATTAGTAAAAAGATATTTATGAGGAAATTGTATGTCAAACACAAGAATAGATGTTCAGGCTGTAAAATCTTCTTCCTGGAGTTTTTGTAACTTCACCAGACAAGGCCCTGCAAAGCCAATTCCTCTGGCTTTGAATTTTGCCCTTCACAGAGTAGGGGATGGATGAAACAATCTCCTGGAGTTCCCTTAGCACCCAAATAATTCTGCCTTCTGCTCCATCACTCCCAGACAATTTAATTCTGCTGCTCCAACTGGCTGCACCAGGCATGGGAGAAAAAGTCTGTGGAACTTCAGGGCAACCGGAAGTACATTTCTAGGTGCATTCTGTGTTAAAAAAAAAGCTCTTAAAATCACATATTTTCATGTTAGCCTTCCACCAAAACTTTTCCCCGTCACATTACCCAATGTGCCAGGTCTCAATTGTTCACTTGTACCCCAGCTGTCAACATCACTGCAGATAATACTGGTGCCAGAACCTGGCCTTCAGCAAGCCACATTTTTCAGAGATTAAATATAATAAAACTTTTAAAGCAATCAGTTAAGTGATTCATCTCACCTGTCACTTCCAACCACCCACCACGTAGGTGTAAATTCAAATGTTCCCTCTCTGGTCTCAGGCAAAATCAGCATGGTTGGGTATTTGATTTTTGCCAGCACAGGCTCAGGAGCCTTCTTATGAGCTGCCCCCATAACCCAGCTGCAGGGACGCTCACCTCTGCCACAAGAACTCCAGCAAACAGCGGAAGGGCAAAAATATCCAATATTGCTGCAGCTATTTCAGTGAACGCAGATGCAGGAACAAAACTCCAAATATTAGCAAATATTCAGCAGATCAGCTGTGAACGATGACGACAAATAGCTAAAAATGTCAATATAGAGTGTATATATTATTGAATAAGAATAACCATTAAAATCTTAATTCATTTGGAAGCAATTTGTAATTAAAGAACCAGTTTTATAGTTTTCAATAACTATGGTATATTTAATGTTTCAAGTACAAAAAGGCAAAGTTAAAATCCAGTGCTGATTATGATTTATGAAAATACCTCCCAGTAAATTGCATTAGTTTACTATTTGAAAAATGCCTGTCTTCCTGGCAACTTTTTAAAATTTTCTTTTAATAAGCTGCACATGGATTGTCCATGAATGGGCTTACAAGTGCATAGACGTATGTTTTTAATGTCCCTATTATTTAATGTCCCTGCTCCCGGAGAGCTCTGCTTTTACCATTGCCTGCACAAAAGGTAGGTCACCCAGTAATTTCCCAAACTTTTTTCCTACTAGGAGACCACAGTTATTCCTTTCTGGTACAAGGCATTCAAATTATTTCCTCCTTGTTTCTGAGAACCTGATTTTCTGATTTTGCTGAGACCGAGTGGCCCACTGGGAAAAGCATCAGACTGTTCAGTGTGCCTCAGTTTTATTCCTGAAAGTGGTGTGGTTGCAACCTTCAGCGAGTCATTTCCCTTCCCATGCAATGGGAAGGACCATGAGCACTCTCTGAAAGCACTTTGAGACACACTGGTAAAAATCTGCTGTCAGCTCAGGGCTCAAAGCACACAAGCTCTCCTTGGTGTACCCAGGGCAGCCCCACTCTAAGTTCAAACACCTACAGGACATTTAAAATGCAACAAATCTAGGGTAAAACTGCCGACTTCTGCTTTTCTTGCTTCTGAGGTTTTCCAAGAGTGGGATCAGCCTTGAGGGTGGGTGTCCAAGTTCTGCTTAAAGAAGTTTGCATTACAGCTTTAACAGTTTGAGAATCTGCAGTGCTGTGGTTTGTGTTGGCAGCGCTCCGTTACGTGACCTCTTGGGAACAATAATAACTTCACTGACAGTAGCTCTTGGCACAAGCCAGTGCCAACCTGCTATGAACTGGAGAGTGAGAGTCCTTAACCACTTCCAGAAGAACAGCTGTAATTTACTTTTTTGCAGGAAAAACTATTAAGGCTTAACTACTAAGTCAACTATTAACTATTAAGTCAAGGCCTGACTGTACAGAGAGCTAAAAAGCACTCAATACACAAAGTAAGAATTCAGCTTTCCCTGAGACCACACAAGCAATTTTTTTGGCAAAGTAGATCAGGAACTCCTCACCTGCTCTTGGTAAAGCCTCAGAAATACTTGGAACTCTGCTACCAGCACCTTGAAACAGTCTGCAGAATGAGATTGTACTAACTCTGATAACCTTGCATATCTTTAGTCTGGCCATTAAAGCAGGAACAAATGAAAACTCAAGTACAATCCACTGAGATGGGGAGGGACCTGAGAAACAAGGCAGCTCAAAAGCCTCTGCCTGTGTAGCAGAAACCACTGCATGCCTATCATTCAATCCGACTGCTCAGCACATAGAACAACATGGGAAGGAGTGTGCAATACCCATGAGATATGGGATAGGATTAGAACATGAAGAGTCTAGAATACATGAGCAACTAAAAGCTGCATAGGTAAACTTAGCGTTCACCAGATTAAGAAGTTACAGAATCAGAAATATATATGCAAGATACAGATGAGTTTTGTATATTTTTTTTGACTCAGTAAAACTGCTCAAGTGGCAAGTAGCTAAAAGATAGAAATTTTACTTAGCATGATAAAATCAAAACCAAATAATATAAATGACAAATTATATATTAATTACATGTATGATTTATTTTTATAGATAATATAGAAAATACAATATATAAAAATAGTGTATTATAGTATATTA
>VYZT01026860.1:3192-17938 GCA_013400735.1 Pomatostomus ruficeps
ACTGGCAGTATAGGACTGAGTCCGTATGAAGTTTGTCTCCTGTTTTCAGTCAATCTTCTCCACTCAGTTTTTATAGATGCATCTCTGTTTTTTCACAGAAATGCACTGAAGTGTATCTTTCATCTTAGCCCTGCATAGCGCTGCCCATACTATTGTCTTTCTCTTGCCACAGCATATTATCCGTGTCAAAAGTGTTTGAAACAGAAAATTATACACCTGGACCAAACAATTAGTAAGCATAAATATAGAAGGCTTCCTGAAACAAGATCTTTAGTAGGTATAAATCAACATTACAGACATACACCATGCAATGATAAAATTATTTGTCCCACCAACACAGCTAAGGCAAGATCAGCAAATATAAAAATCAGTTATCCCATTCCTACTCAAAGATAGTAATGGAAGAAATTAATTGACTAATTCAGGGTAAAGTCCAAGTCTCAGAAAGGTGTTTCTAACCACTAGAGCTTTACTGTCCATATAAATGGACCTCCAAAAATGACCCTCCGCAGGCTCTTTCCACCTCAGATTTCATCATTACTAATAACACTTTTTGGCTAACAATGCTTTTTAGGGTGTGTGAAGAAAGCAGGGCTGTGTAAGCCAGAGCTGAACCTGGCTCTGGTCCCTATTACTGCAACAGTACTGTAACTGTACTAAGGGGAGTCATCTCTTCCCTTCATCAGTAGCCAGGACTCAGAGAAACAGAGAGAGGCAGAGAGCGAAGGTGCTGTTTTATAGCAAGCCTTTTCTGAGCTTGAGAGCTCACTGTGCTATTATTTTTCCTTTTTCCCTCATTTCAGGACTTTTTTGTGTTTCATGTTTGGCCCTCGGCAGGCTGGGAGACGTGCTGACAAGTTGTAACTCTCACTCGGCTTGGCGAGGGCTTTGTTCTCTGCATGCATGGCACAGACTTGCTTCCTCTTTCGAAATGTGACAGCAAGCGATAACACTGACATAGAGAGCTAGCGCCCGGGCTCGGCACGCTCCCCGTGCTAAAGACCCTCTTCAGTGATGTGCAGCATCAGTCAGGAAGCAAAGATGGGCATTGCACAGGGAAAAATATAGTAGTGGCAAACTCCTCCTTTCTCCCCAAACCCCCTTAACCCCGGGCTAGTAAGAAGGTCACACACCTGATTGTTCTGAAGGGATTTGCAGGAGTTTGGTCTCTCCCCCTCTCTACCAGAGATGCCCACAGAGCTGACCCAGGAGGCTGAACTACTGTGCCGAAGCCATCCTGCTGCTGCTCCGCAGCCATCCCAACAGGCTGTGTTTCGGCTAAAATGTGTGTCCTAATGAGGGGGCAACTCGTACTACGAGGACAACAGGCAGAGCAACCGACAGCATCATAATTTGCTTTGATGTGCATCCTCTTGTGACAAACGCCTGTCTCTGACTTCTCGCTTTAATGTGTTTGGCATTGCATTCAAATTAGAAAAGTTTTTGAGAAAAGTGCAGTCTCTCTCCAGGTGATTAAAGTGTTCTTTAGTATATAGGCTATTTTCCTAGAAAAGACACTTCCATAAAGACCCAAGTCTCTTGGAGCTCTCTCAGGCAAGGATGAGCACAACTTTTCAAACCTGGCAGTTAGAGACATGTCTTTCATTTTTACAGGTTTTTAAAAAAACTATCAGAGTTTTTAAAAGATGAATGCCAGATTCCAAACAGTTTTCTGGAGTACTCTCTCCACCAGTGCCACATACTAAAAATCATCTTTGTCCTCCAGATTCCTTGCTTATACAGCAAGAGGTCCCACTATATGGTTTTGCCCACCACAACACTGGAACTTAATGTTATATTCCTCAGACGTGCTATCTGCTTTTCCAGGTCATGGCCTAGGTACTTTCCTAGGTCTCTGTCTTATGAAATATAACCCCTTGTTTTTTAGGCCTGTTTTGTAGCCCTATTCCTCCCTGAGTCAACTTAGATTTGGTTCTGCAGAAACATGCACATAATGTCTTAGCCAGCCAAAGCTCGCTCACAGTGACCTAAGTGACTTAGATGACTCTGTATCAGAGTTCTGTCCTTACAATTTTCCATTTTATGTTATCCACAGATTTTATCAGCCGGGATATTTAATTCCACATCATTCATGACAATGCTGACTAGTGTCAGAGCTGGCTACTGATCCATGTAGAACCCTCACTCTATCATGCTTTCTCTTTGACAACTGCATTTTGAGATTTGTCCATTACCCACTTCTTAATCCATTTAATGTCCTCCCTCTTGAACACTGTGCTCAGAAAGAACTACAAGGAAGTTCCAATTCTAGAGAACCTTTGCAGCTCAAGATAACTCATACTGATAAGGAAAACTCAATCAGTCAGTTTTGCCATGGGGAAGATAGGATCTCAAAGACACATAGCCCCTCTCCTTCCTTCCCTTGCCTCTGGCATTGTTCCTTCGCCCAGCTGGTACAGAAGGACTTCACCTCTGCTGCAGCACCATTCTCTAACAATAGTATTTAAGAAATACTGTTTTTCTTTCTCCAGATATTGCTATAAAATTTGGGCATAGACCTCAGTTATTTTTGTTCTTTGCTCTTGGTTATTGCAGCTTATTTTTAATGGCTGGTTCACTGGCAGGTTGTGTTTGCTATGCGGGTGTAGATGTTATCTTTGCAAATACAGTGACTCAACTATTCTAAGAAGGACCCTGTTCTTCTTTATTATATTCTTGCCACTATTATGTCTGCAGGACCATGGGATTCAATACCTGCTACAAGCTACTCCCACAGAGAATGTGAGAGCTGGAGAAACCAGCAAATAAAGGAAACCAAAATCATAATTCCTAAGAGTGTTTCATGCAAAGAGAAATCCCGGACAGTTTTTTTTTTCATTTTCCCACCTCAACATCTTTTTTCCTGGGAGCAAGAATAATTTTACTGCATTCAGAGACTTCCCTGCACAGTGAAGCAATGTAACGGCAATAGGGTTCTTATCATTCAGCTTCCCTGAACACTTTTCTGAGCTGGAAACAAAGCCCAGGTCCCAGCTGGGATGACATTTATTTAGTATATGTAATGTTAACCAAAAGATGTCAGGGAACATGCATTGAACCCTGCTTTGTCTCTTTCACTGTTTAACCATTGACGTGCCCTGTCTCATTTTTGACCTGTTCCAGCCTGTCCCAGATTGAGGAAGATCTACCCTGGGTGATTTGGTGGTCCTCAGTCTTACAGAGGGCTACTGGACGTGCCTTTTTTCCAGGTAGTAGCTCACACCTTGTCTAAGTGGAAGCTAGGACCCAGAGAGAAGTAGCTTGAAGGATTTGGTATAGGCTGTCCTGAATTTTAACAAAAACACTGAAAGTTTGCTCATCAATTACCCACTCATGAGTAATATACAACAGTTTGTCTCCAGTTCCCTAAGAATTCACCTTACATTCAAGAAACAGCCTTTTATCTCCCTATTTTTGCTGTTAGATATGAGAACAGTTCTGGTCAAATATCTTTGTTTTCATTCTTTTCATCTCTTCACCTGTAATCCAGGGGAATTTTGGCCTTAGTTGTTTTGATACTCAATTCTGAAAGAACATGCTACCACAGCAATGATAGCAGAGCCTTAACGAAAGTCTAACGTAATAATTCAAACATTACCCAGGTAATTCAAACATTGCCCAGGTGGTTGGGTTGGCCCTGATTCAGGCTTGGGGTGACTGAGACACAGTGAATTTAAACAGACACACAGCCTGGATCAGACTCTGGGAATTGTGAGCACTTGCCTTGCAGCACAACCCCGCAGAAAGCATGATCCTTTCCTCTGGACTTTTCTACAGCATTTTTCAGAAGACTAGTCCATAATCCTGACTTCAGAGAGCTTTGCACAGGCTGCCTAAATGATATTAAAGCACAAGGTTTGTAGTTCAGTTCACCCAGAAAAATCATATGTCTGCGTGTTTGCATATGGATGTGTGCAGTGTGTGGGAGTGATTCTCTAAATAGGAGGCGAAGTGCCTATCACAGAGAATAGACCTTAAAAAGGTTTTCTGAGCTGTAAGTGAGAAACCAAAGCTGAGAAGAAAAAAATAAAGCAAAAAGACAACCTTACCACTACCACCAACAACTCAAATTAAAAAGCAATTGTGTGTGTAAGGAAAAGGAAAATTTGGAAATACAGGGATAAATGACATTTGTTGTGAAAGCCTCCCCCACTCCTGTCCCCAAGTGATAAGGAAATGAGCTGGATGCCAAGGGAACTTCAGGTTGGATTCAGGAGAAAGAAACATTTTCAGGTCAAGCTTCATTTGGTGTTAGCTTGAATTCCTCCATTAACTGACATTGGGCAAAGATGCCACTGTCATCACTTTCTAAACCTGAGTGTCCCCACAACTTGATGGAGATGTGTACAGATGCCCATTGGCAGGTGGCCCTTTCAAGCCTACCCCTCCAGAAAACACTGCCACCAAAATGTCACCCCACCGTCTGGTTTTGTGAGGTCCAGGGGTGTGATGTCATGTCCATCCCAAGATCCTAGCACTGCCTTCCAAGGAGCAAACCTTCAGGAGGCTTTGGAAAAGAGGAGAAGTTGCCCTTCCCCAGGGGAGCATGAGTGACCCAGGATCCTGGCAGGACTCTACACTGTCCTGGTTCACTTTATGGAGAAGCAGGGAGCCAGGCAGTCAGTGCTGCCAACTTCTGGGCATCTGAGGGAGCTGGCACTTGTCAATCAATGCTGATACAAGTGAGAGGGACCCAACCAAAAGGTGTGCCAGGAAGAGTGGTGGGTGCCTAGCACGGGCGGAGGGAAACCAGCTGAAGTGTTTAAAATGCCAGAGGGAATGTGAGACAGTATATTTCCCTTGTCTGCGGTGGAGTTGTGGTCACTGTTTCATCTCCATTCCCATTATCCAGTGAGTCCTCAGAAATCTCTGCATGGTGCTGTATCCAGCCCAGCACTGAGCACAGCCTTGGAAGTGTTGAAGTGCTGGCAGGATAGGGACTGCTGCTGATTTACGTCCTCACTGCTGTTTGGGCAAGCTGCAAGGTAGGAAAGGGGGAATGATTGAAAGGAGTGGGGGGAGAAAACGAAAGGGGGAAGAAAAGATAATAAGAAAGCCCCCACTGCCCTCTGCCATTGTGCTGTTCACTAGAAGACTCCCTACAGAATTATGCTGTCGTCTTGCAGGAAAGCATGTAATAACTGAAAATACAGTGTCAAAAGGAATTTTTCAGGCTTTGACAGCTCATAAATTACAGTTCGTTGACTTCTTCCTGTGTCTAGATTTAAATTAATAGGCAAGCAGATATATATTTCTTTTGCTCCTTTCTCCTGAGCAGTAGCAGTTGTGGAAGTGATGTGCTTTCTTGCGTTTCTATCTCCCCTTTCCCTCCCTCCCTTCCTTACAATCAGTCTCACCCTGATGCAGGCCAAACCCTGCTCCTGAACCCCAGGGTATGGCACAGCAATCCTCCCAACACTGCCTCTCCCCAGCACAAATGTGGGAAAGCAAAGGCAAAGAAATTCACTGTTTCCTGCAGCAAATGGTCTCCTTTTGGAATCAAACCCTTACAAAGGAGGTATTTGGTGGGAAATGGTCACAGGCAGTAAAGGCCAGAGATGCTCAGGTAAGTCTGTCAAGGCTGAGGTACTCACAGTGAAAACAAGTAAAAAAGAATAGGCCTGCCTTTTAAATAAATCAAAGTGAGATAAGATGAGATGGCCATTGATGAACAAGTGTGCACTGCCTTTTCCAAGGAAATGTAGGTGCTCACCTATAGTGAGAACAACCGTGACTATGTGGATGGATGGGCTCTTATAGAGATTACACTCTGCCTTCCTTGAATCTTTGGATGCAATGTCAGCCCGCATAGTAAGCCTGCTGGTCTGAGCTGAGCAGCTCCAGTAGCTTGCTGCTGGGAGAAATGATCCGGGAAGATGGAAGCTTGCACACCACTCACAGTGTCCTGGTGAACAGGGATGCTCAGAAGTAGAGTTGTTTGGTGGGAGCATCAAAGCACGGTGGGGAGCTGTTATGCTGCAGAGAACCCCTCGTTCCTTTGTATGGTGACGCATTTATGAGTTTGGGGCAGGACAGTCTGAGGTCTGTCTGTGATGTTGCTCTGCAGGTGCAAGGAGATCAGCCTGCATAAGCGATGGCTGTGAAATTCCTAGGAGGGTGTGGATTTGCAACACGTAGGTAGTGAAATGCGTCAGGTGCTTTTGGGTCCTGCAGTTTGAAAAGGTCTCATGTTAAAAAGGGGTTATTAATAGTATTAATGGTTCCTGCTACAAGTTGTACGCCTGTAGCTGCCTAGGAAGCTAGGGCGAATACTGGGATGTGCTTGGCAGCTCCTGGGAAAGAGCAGTTCAGGACACGACTGTTTTTTGGAAGGGTGGCAATGACTCAGAGCTGGGAGCTGAACATTTTCCTCACTTGCCATAGTAACACAAAGAAAGGGAGTGAAAAGTGCAGAACCAGAAGGAACATGGGTCCTGGCTGCCCTGACAGAGGTGTGTGAAGACACGAGTGTGACAATCACACATTTGAATCATCTGAGAGGTCTTGGTGCTCTTACCACCCGCTACATTCCCTCTGGCATTGAGGGGTGGTCACGTCCCTCTGAGGAGGCAGGTCCTTCTGAAACGCTGTGGGTTCAGTCGCCTCTTGGCTCAGCACTCCCTGTGGGATGCCCTTTGCAGTGAGGCTTGGAGGGCTCAAAAGAGGAAAGGGGACTGAGAGGCTCTGGGGACTTCAGCTAAGCACAGAAATGGAAGAGTAGGAGAGGCAGAAGTCCCAGGTATTTGCCCTGCCAGGAACTTTCCTGTGCAGTGGCACAGGGATGTTTCTTTTTGACTGGCTCCACTATGAAGTCACCACTCATAGTGGTATTAGAAGAGATCTCTAGGTGCTCCTGGTATCAGCTCGAGTGCAATGACTACAATAATGCAGGAGGGACAAAAACCCAATTTAGCTCATGCAGGAGAGAAATAACCTATCTAGTGCCTAAGGTTTCTCATTCTGCAGTTACTTAAGGTCTCAGTTTGACTCTTTATAGGGAGCTGCTGTTTGGGTATGCTGATGTCTTGAATGGGGAAAGTTCTGGCACTAGATTCTTACTTGCTGCGACTCAATTAAAGAAGACCTGTTCTGAGGAAGTCACTTATTTGCAATGCTTCATTCAAAGGGTTACGGAATACCCCAGCAATGGTGATCCTGCTTAGAGAGGTGTCGGCTGGGTGGGTGTGACAAGCGTTGCCATTTGCAGTTTAGGTGACAATTTGTGCAGCAATGGATAACTATCAGTCCCTCTCACAGTGTGACACATACCTGTAACAGCACTATTTCAACTGGAATTACTATAAAAAGAGTGTAAATTAGTCCCAAATAAGAAAATGAATTCTTCAACAGATTTTCACAAACCCACTGAAGGACTTTATCCATGGCTGCAAGACTGCCACAGACCACAGCAGTGTAAAACTGGTTTCAACTCATGGATATAACCACCACAGAGACTACACTGACAGCCAGGCTATGCCAGTTTTTCCTAATTTCAGCTCCTAACTGTTTCCCACCAGCTCTTTCTTCCGGCCCCTCTAATCTGTTTTGCCCCTTCAGCCTCCCTGCCATACTCTGATGAATACTTGTTGCAATCCCCAGCTTTATGATTTGCAAAACAGCATTTTGCAGAGGACAGAAAGGCAGTGACAGAGAAATAAGGCAACCTTTCAATCCATTTATCAAAGTCGTTGAATTGCCCATTTCAAGGAAACAATCAGAAACAGGGAGCATAAAAATTGAATATGAAATCCAGGGCATTTTAAATAAATGGAAAGGTTAACAACAAAGCCAGTTCTCCCTGATGATAAAATAAAATCAGTCCTGAGACCTGGTGATCCTGAATGGATCTTGTTTATTAGGAAGAAGTAATTGAAAGTACTGGTAGAAGAAAAACACAGAAATATAATGTTTATTAATTTCCTGGTTTTGCTCTCTGAACTGGATATTTGGTTTTTCAAAGTGCAAAAAATGGGTCCAATATGCTGTAGCCAAGAGAGACACATTTAAACACACTCAGTGGGTCAGTCTACATTAAGCCATGTGCTGTTGGGTTGCATTCCCCTGGAAGAGACATCATTAGTTGTCGAAGCTCACCTTGGCGTTTCTTAAGACAGAGAGGCACAAATGAACCACTCCAGCCTCACCTGGAGATGGGAACAGGTAATGCACCACCAGGCAGGAACGTCACAAGTAGGCTTGGGAGCTAAGAAGTCATGGCCACTGATTTACTGCTGCCCATTTGACTGTGTCCTGGCTGAGGAGAAGTTGTTTTCATGATAGTTGTCTGGCATAATTATCTTCAGGCACAGAAATATTTAAATAATGAAGCTCAGAGGTGTGATTTTTGAGCTGAGATCTCATCTATTTAGGTGTTTACAGCACAAGTGTCATGATGATGTCTCATCTTCAGGCTCAATGAACCAAAGAAATCTTTGAGAGGTCATATTCTCCCATGAATGTGAAATCTGTGAGGTTTGTTGTGTCTTAGTCTAGAAAGTATAATGCAGTCTCTTCTAAGGAAAATCCTGGACAACAAGACCATGGGTCCTATCTCCTGCTCATTAAATGTTTGAGCTCCAAGCTAAAACAAGAAATAGATAGAATGGGCCAGGACCTCTTTGGGAAAGGGAACTGGTTAAATGCAAGGCAGACAATTTCCCCCCAGGGAATTTGCAAAGGAGCCTATGAGGAATGTGGTCTATTTCAGGAACAGTTGAGTAACAAACTTTCTTGGGCTGTGCGTCAAATCTCAGGTGCTTTTTATTCTTGTTTTTCTGTAATTTTGATCACTCAAAGCAGAATGTCACCACCGTTTTCGCTGTCCAAGTGTCACCACCTTTTTCACTGTCTCCAACAATGATCTTCAGGACCGTCACAGCTACTTAGAATCACGTTTCTCCTTCTTTTCATTTGTATATCCTTCTCCTAATTTTCCTTGCTAACCTGCACCATTAATGTATTTCCCCTCCTTGCTGCCAGTGTTGGAGCTGGTGGTGGCTGTGCTCTGCTCCTCACGAGAGTGGACGGTGATGCGTTCAGAATCACAACTGACCATGTCCGCCTGTGACAGCCTTGGCTGGGCAGCTGGAAAATGAAAGAATGAAGGAGCCCATGCTCCTGTCTGCCCTTTGGTTTCAGGTCCTCTCAGTCAGGCCCACAGGAGACTGCAGGGTAGCTCACACTGCCTGTCTCATGACTAAGCAGGGGACTGCTATGTCCAGGGTGCACAGTCTGACATCTCTCACCATCATGAAATGTACTAATTGGGTTTTTGTGTGTGCATTTTTTTATTTAATGGTACTCTGGGACACTGAACCTGCATTATGATCAGAGGCTGATGAGTTAAGGACATGGGGAATTAGGCTCAGCTGGGCTTCTCTGCCATGGGCTACAATAGCTTATTATAGTCTGTACAGTATTTCTAGCAAAATACTTTGAAATCGCAGAGCACCTTCTGTGTGAGGGACAGGGAACTCCTTACCATCAAGGAGGCAATGTGGGAAAGAAAGTGGGAAGCTTTTAACCCCTGTCAGTCATCTGTCTGCTTCTCAAACCAAGGCCCAAAAAGTCTCCCCCTCTAGCTNAGTGTGTACTTGTGTGTGTGCAGTGTGTGTCTGCATCTGAACACAAGCGATTCGAGTAAAATCTGGCACCACCTACTCAGCATCCCTTGGATAACCAAATAAAAAACTTCAAACAAACAACAACCCAACAATTTCCCCCTCCCCAGCTTTTACTGAGGTCTTAATCTTAACACCTAACCTAATTCTGACCCCCTACTGTCCCCACCCTGCATTGCAGAACATGCTTGCCTTGGCATGCAATGCAAAGGAGTTTTCAGTGCTAGATTTTGTTGCACAAGGACTATCTGTTTCTGGGACTTGGAAAGGGACAAAATATCTATCACACAGGATGAAAGCCAATGTCTAATTCAGGAAAACTGGCAAGGAACTGGTTTGGTGTAAGGCTATCTTAAAACAGCCTTCTGCCTCTACTCGAGCACCTGGTGCTTCTGAAAGCTTGATTGAAAACAGGCTATCAAATTCAATTTCTGTTTTCTTTATCCAGTGTTGCTCTAACTATTTCACATAATTGCACATGTTTATTTCCCCTCTGAGATGTTTCTGCAACCTAACTAAGCACACACGATGTGCAAGTGGGTCTGATTCTGTTGGAGGTGATGCCTCTGAGGTTCATACCCAGCAAAGGAAAAGACAGCAATATCTGCATTCCAGGGAAATGTAAAGGCACAAACCTGTGCATGTCGTTTGGCAGGAGATGCATAAAAGCACAGAGTGTAGTAAGGTGTGATTAAAACAGGAAAAGGAGTACTGGTAAGAAAGAAAGCAAGAAAAGAAAAAAGAAAAGAATGAATGTGATGGGGGAATGATTGCACCTTTCAGTCCTACATTTCCCCGTCTGTACAGCGACAAGAGACATGAAGAAATGTGTGTCTGATGATGTGAACATACAGAGCCAGGTCAGAGAACAGCTGGTCCTTTCATCCTTCTCTTTTGTGTGCTGGTCCACTGACTCAGGGTAAGGCTCTGCAGGGTTGAGGGCAAGTCCTGGGCAACAGAAGGAACTCCTGGGTCTCCCTAAATCTAGTACTCTGTTGGCTGTGCAAAATAGGTGATACCCCCATTAAGAAATTATTAGGAAGCGATTCTTTTCTGTGAAGATGTTGAGATGCTGGCACAGGTTGCCAGAGAAGCTGTGGGTGTTCTGTCCCTGGCAGTGCCCAAGGCCAGGCTGGACGGGGCTTGAAGCAACCTGGTATAGGGGAAGCTGTCCCTGCCCAGGGCAGTGGGGTTGGACTAGAGGATCTTTCAGGCCCCTTCCAATCTAAAACATTCTATGATTCTAGTAAATGAGAAAACCTGCCTTCTTTCAAGAAAGTAAAGAACAGGCAGGGTATTTTGAAATGTACTGATCATCTGTGGTTTTCCTCAACTTCATAGACTGCCCCATTTTTTTCTGGGGTCCCTGCGGAGAGAATCCAGGGTTTTTAGGGGGGTTCTTGAAGGGCAATGAAGCAACACCTACGCAGCGGGGTCCAAGCACCTGTTTTTATAACCCTACAGTCAGGCTGGGAAGTACCTGAATACTGAGAATGGAAAGATGCTCCTATATTTTTTTGGGAATCGTTTCAGGTAAGCTGCTCATGTAACTCTTCTGCCACATCACCTCACCAGGGGCACACGGGTAAAGGCTTCTGCCATCTTGTAAAGGCACTGGAGAGGTTTGTGTGCATTGCAGCGAGGTGGTTTCCATGGAACAGATCTGTCACATTGTTGCACCAAATGAAGGCGATTTCCCTCCATGATCTTAGAGGGTCAGAACCAATTAGCATAGTCCTTCCCACCTCCCCTGGGGGCAGGATTGGGTGTTATATAGCCCAGGACTGATCTTGCCACACAGTATCATCGAGGGTGACACAGGTGAGCCCCTGATGAGATGTTTGCTGACATGTGTCAGGAGGGATCATGGCATGCTTCCCTAGATGCCCAGGTGGATTGTGGGTATCACAAAGGAGGCAGGGGGCTTGTAAACATATTCTAATATGGCATTTAAGACAACAAAAGAGTGAGCTGAGGCAGAACAAGACAAATTAATGTAGAATGACAACTGCCTTAAGGAAGATCAGATGTCCAGAGAAAATCAAAAGAATTCTTCTCTCAAGACTCCAATGTAAATCTATATATCTCTATCTACCTAAACATACATATGTAAGTCTCAGTGTACCTGTGCACATTAAGGCAGATGGTCAGCTGGTCCTAAATAGTACAAGTCCACTGAATTAGGGAAAGTATGTGAAGATGCTCAAACAGTCGTTACCTGTTTGGTTCCTTGGTTGAATGCTTTGAGTTTTCTGTATATATGTGAGCACGTGCAAATATTCTTTTCACTTTCTTATGGATCTGAGATACAGAATTTTTTCAAAGGTGACTAGAATGGGCAAAAATTAGGAAGAAATCTTGTGTGTGTTTTGGATGTGGAAGCTCTCTGGAGACATATATATAAGCATGAAGAGATGGAAGAAATGAATTATGTGATTCACAGGGCTTTGACTGCATGTCAGAGAGAGAAATTAAGAAGGAAACCTTTCACTGAATAGCTTCTTGGCTTTGAATTCCTAAAACTGAAGAATTGCTTTAAAATAAAGGAGGTGGAAATACCACAGTTTGAGAACCTTAGACACAATATGACTAACATGCACAATCCAGGAACAGCTGAAATAGGCAGAGATAAGAACTGGTGAGTTTCATATTATCAAAACCCGCTGTTCTTTTAAGTTGATTTACAAACACTGAGATGCTTACTGACTACTCAGCACTGCAAAAGCCATCGTTGTTTAACTGTAAGAAATGTGGCACTCTCAGCATATCTACCTGCATCAAATAATTCAGTATTTATCCTCTTAATGAAGCCATGCTTGTGAGGTGAGATTTAAATTGTAGATTAAAATATCCACACTTTTTACCTAAAAGTAGTCTGGCCTTTTAAGTTGCCAAAAGACACTGGAGTAATTGTTGTACAGTCATGGGAATTGTAGTACACTGCTCCGTTTCCCTGAAGTGGGCACTTGCATTTAGTCAGCTGCACTGATCTCTGTCACCTAAGAAGGGTCAGGCAAACTGCTCTGAGCCAATGCCCACCTCTTTCCAATGAGCATGAAGTAACTTCAAACAACTACTTTAGACTTCATCATTAATATTCAGATTTAGGGGACACCAATCCTGCCCCTAACATATAAAATAAACACACATAATCCTCTGTCCCTCACTGAGCCTCCACGTATCTTCTTTCTGGATCATGTTCATCGCAGCTTATCTGACTGATCACAAACAACCAACACAGCTGCAATAGCCAATACCAAATAAACACAGCAATTTTCTTTGAGATGAGATCTACAGAGGTAAAAAAACAATTATAAATGTTTCCTAATAATGACCTAAAATTACTGTTTGATGAACCTATGATCTACTTGCACATGGGGCATGATAGAAGAAAAAGTCAAAAGGAATGGGGAAAAACTACTGTTTTCAAAGTATCACACCATTAACACAATATATTACTACTACCTGAAAAAATAATTTCTTAGACAAAGAACAAAAGCACTATAAAACGTAGTGATATCTGACAAGATATTGCAGTTCCTGAGGTTTCACGGTATTTTAGAGAATTAATATTTTGCACATATGCAGCAGGTTTCACCCGAAGATCTCAAAACACTTTGTCAATATATATGCATTAATTAATCTTCACAGCCACTCTATGAAATAAGCACTGTAAATATAATTATCTTGGTTTTACAGATGGTTAACTTGAGATTTAGGGCACTGAAATAACTCCCCCAAGTTCACACCATGAATCAGCAGCACCGTAGTGACTGGAATCCAGTGGTTCCATTGCCACTTCTCATTGCTAACCCAGATGACAAAAGTCCCTTTTGTCTTAGGCTCCACACCGATAAAAGAGCTGCTCTGGGACTTCACACTTTCTAGTTGGTACAGCATTTCCCACCCTTTGAATCAGGGACATAATAAATGCACACAGTGTTATTTATTATTAATATGCTCATTAGCATCTGCATCATTACCACAGGAGGAATGTTATCGATAGACAGTGTTGGTGAGCAGGTCAGATCCTGCCCCAGTATTGAACATGGCCAGTTCTGGTGGCTCTCTGCTGCTTAAAAGGACGATTTCTTTAATAAGCAGTTCTTAAGAAGGCACAGGCAGCAATCACGCTTCCTGCACATCTTTCGTCTTCATTTAGTGTGACATTCCTGTTGTATCTTGTAAATAAACTGTGGTTATCCCCACTGGGGAGAAGCACAGTTTGATATAATGTCAGCCTGAGCTAAAACTGAAGAAGCTGAGCCTGCTGTGAAGGGGAGGGTCTCTCAAGTGCCCACATCTGAAATCTTCAGCCTACTCTTACCTTATTAAAAAGTCAACCTGCCAGCATGTAAATGGCAGTGAACAAAAAAGGGACGACATATGGCAAACACAGGCAGTAGTCAGGGGTAACGCTTGTGTATGAAGGAGGCACTTGGGCTGTCAGAGCTGAGGGGCATCTGCAGGGGCACCTGGTGGTCCTCTTTCTCCTTAAAGTAATGAAGGTCTTATATAGGGAGGGTGACGCATTTTGAAAGCATTTAAAGTGGAAATTATTTACCATTTTCATCTAAACTAGATTCCTTAGTGTCATTGCATACAATTTTGTTCTGTTTGGATTTGTTCTTTACATGGAGCCCATCTCGTGTGGTACCTTTGTTTATGCCAATCTGTGCTTCAACAGTGTGTCTTGATCTTTATTTTTGGTGTAAATTATCTGTATTTATTTATCATAACATTTTGTCATACTACCATGGATTTGGAAAGGTATTTTTACCCAGTAAGATTCCAGATTTGTCCCTTCAAAACTGTGCTGGGTCTGGGTGTCTGTCAGGGAATCCTGTAGGTTCATAATCTTTCAGACTCTGCCCAGTATATTCATGTCAAATAGTATTAGACCTCACCAGTTTCCCCAGTAATGGTAGCTCAACCTCCACTTGAATGTTTTAATATTCTCTTTTCTGATGTGACAGAGAACAAGATAAAAAAGAATCCCCCCAAGCTACAGAGACAGTAATTGTATCCGCTGAGGGTCATCACATAGGAGCATTGTAGGCTGATGTCAAAGGCCACAGACAGTTCCCACTTCACCCCAGGAAGGCAAATCCCTTGCAGCTTAGAGA